>VZTV01119963.1:0-14097 GCA_013400875.1 Anhinga rufa | reverse complement strand
TTTTCAGTTTTGGGGCCTGTCAGGTAGGCAGCCTCAGGAAGCTCAGAGATGTGTGTCTGTGCGGCTTCGAAAGGGCTGCTAAAGGAAGGTGAAGTGCAGCACCAGAGTTTCTTGCTGGCACCTTCCTTGTGGTAGAAATCCTTAGAGGTTTACAGTGTTAGACCCTGTGGCCGGGAAAAAGGACCTGCACAGGGAAAGAGAGTGCCGTCCCGTTTACGAGGCTTAGGAAGCTCAGAGAGGTGTGTCTTTTTAGCTGTGGAAGGGCTGCTGAAGGAAGGTGAAGAGCAGCACCAGAGTTTCTTGCTGGCACCTTCCTTGTGGGAGAAATCCTTGGAGATTTTCACTTTTGGAGCCTGTTGCCAGGAAACAGGAGTTGCACAGGGAAAGAGAGTGCTGTCCAATTTGAGAGGCTTAGGAAGCTCAGAGAGGTGTGTCTTTTTAGCTGTGGAAGGGCTGCTGAAGGAAGGTGAAGAGCAGCACCAGGTTTGGTGCTGGCACCTTCCTTGTGGGAGAAATCCTTGGAGGTATCCAGTTTTGGAGCTGTGCTGGGAAACAGGAGTTGCACAGGGAAAGAGAATGCAGTCCAGACTTAGAGGCTTAGGAAGCTCAGAGAGGTGTGTCTTTTTAGCTGTGGAAGGGCTGCTGAAGGAAGGTGAAGAGCAGCACCAGGTTTGGTGCTGGCACCTTCCTTGTGGGAGAAATCCTTGGAGGTTTTCAGTTTTGGGGCCTGTCAAGTAGACAGGCTTAGGAAGCACAGAGATGTATGTCTGTTTGTGTGTGAAAGGGCTGGTAAAGGATGGTGAATGGCAGCACTAGTTTCATGCTGGCACCTTCCTTGTGGGAGAAATCCTTGGAGGTTTTCAGTTTTGGGGCCTGTGGCCGGGATACAGCAGTTGCACGGGGAAAGAGAGAGCTGTCCCGCTTGAGTGGCTTATGAAACACAGAGATGTGTGTCTGCTAAGTTGTGAAAGGGCTGCTAAAGGAAGGTGAAGAGCAGCACCAGTTTCTTGCTGGCAACTCCCTTGTGGGAGAAATCCTTGCAAGTTTAGAGTTTTAGAGCCTGTGGACAGGAAACAGCACCTGTACAGGGAAAGAGATTGCTGTTCCGTTTGAGAAGCTTAGGAAGCACAGCGATGTGTGTCTGTTTGGCTGTGGAAGGGCTGCTAAAGGAAGGTGAAGAGTAGCACCAGAGTTTACTAGCACCTTCCTTCTGGGAGAAATCCTTGGAAGTTTAGAATTTTGGAGCCTGTCGCTGGTAAACAGGAGTTTCCCGGGGCACTTGGTCTCTGGATCAGTCAACAACTAACAAGCAGGTCCCCGCACTATAAATTGGAAAGCAGGAATTTAATGTTCTAATCCTTTTATTATAGAGTTAAAAAAAATAGTACTGAAGAGTATCTGGGTGTACTATTTGATCTCATCTAGCTGAGGGTCAAGCCAAGCATATGACCTGGTTAAAACAAACCAGACCCCTTCAAATAACCGATTTGACTGTCCCCATCCAAATGGGCCAAGACAAAGCCAGTCCTCCAGACACCAACATATTCTGTGACTGTCAGGTAAGAGCTCCAGACTTAGAAAAAAAAGGAAGAGGCAGGACAAGAGGGGAAAGAAACATTATTCCTCCCTCTCAGGGTAAAAACCGAGACACCACGTAAGGAGCTACAGCTTCCCCGAAGATACCACTTCTATTGGCAACATGGTGTTCAGCTTTAGAGAGCAATCCAGTACAGGGGCAGTCAGGGACCCCGCTGCTCCTCTGGCAACCCTTAAAACAGGATGAGGAGGGGTACCTGAGCAGGTATCTGGGCAAAAAAACCCACTCACTTGTATACACAGCAGAAAAGGAACTTGGAACTTGCTGGCTCCTCTGCTATGCAGCCAGTCCTCTTTTTCCTCAAGAGCTCAGACTCCTCCCTCCCTACTGACGAGGCTGCCTGCTTTGGACAGATCCAGTTGTTTACTCCGAGCTCTCTTCTACCTCCTTTTGCTTCTTCTTCTTCTTCTTTTGCTTCTTGGCACTGGTCTCACCGGTCTGTGAAAAGATTGGAGAGGTCAGGAAGGAATCAAAAAGGAATCCTTCCATGCTCATTTCAGGAGGAACAGCCCCACTCCAGACACACTGCAGGCTCCCAATGGCCACAATCCTCCCTCACCACCATACAAGCACTCAAGCACAATGACTGAATGCCAGCACCATGCCAGGCACTATCCTCCCACCAGAGCCCATTACAGGGCACCAAGCAGAGGTGGCCTGGCAGGAACAAGTACCCGCCAGCTGCCCCAGGGCACAGATGGCTGCTTACCCCATCCCTGCCCCACTGCAGATCCACCCCCACAAGCCTCACCTGCCCTATCTCCCACCACCCTGAACCAGTTCAGTTTACAAATGCACCTATATAGACATCTTTCTCTGCCTGGGGGGAGCCTGACACTTTGGGGACATGCACAGCAGGATGCTGATGAATTTATCCTGGAGATACTAGGGACAGGCAGCAACCTCTCCCATGCTTGGACCGTACCATGGCAGCACCCAGTTACATACCACTTCTATTTGCTCTCCCGCGCTCTCAGCTGCCTCTTTGGCCTTCTTCTCTTTCTTCTTCTTTTTCTTTTCCTTTTCTTTTTTGCTCAGCTCCTCTGGTGGTGGGGTGGCAGGGGATGGTGGGGTCACAGCCTCCTCACTTTCACTCTCCAACTCTCGCTTTCTCTGTTAGGGGAATGCATTGTCAGACATGCCATCTCCAAAGGAGCTCAAATTATAGGAAAACTTTGCAAGCCCATTGCAACTATTTTGCCTGATTCAATCAAGCTTCGCAGTTAACAATATTTTGAGTGGGAGGGTGAGCTATAGACTGCCAGTGGTCCCCTCCAGAATACACTGTCTAGGATTTGCTTCTGCCAGAATTCCATCCCATTATTTCTCAGTGTTTCCTGTACCACAAATGCTCCAGAGTTCGAAACACTGCCGGACCTTTCCAACTGCATGCACAAGCCCTGACTTAGGGAACTTTAGATGCAACTCTTGCATGGACATTTCTGCAACTGTCTGTAGCCTCCAGAAAGGTTGTCTGGCAAAAAAATCCTCCACTGTGACTCCATACAACATATTTCCTTGGACGCTGCAGCTTGTACACAAGTCAGAACTCCTCATTCTCATATTGTGCTACAGGACTTGTGCTGATGTACCACATCCAAACACCCGGGGGTAAGGCCTGAAACAGGTCACCCTACAGCTAGCTCATGGGCCATGCAACCACAACACATGTTGGGGCATTAGTCTCCCAGTATATGCAACAGCACTGTAAAATGACCAACCACAGCAGCACACAATCCAGCACCCAATACCAGCTGCCTAGAGGAACAGTGTGTATCCACCCTTCATCAGGGCCCAAACAATCTTACAGCCAGAGAGCACTAATGACACTCACTTTTGGAGCCCTCTCCAGCTCTGAAACAGCTCGAGGACTGGCAACTGCCTCTTTCTTGGAAGCATCCCTGAAAGAGAAGAACCCCAGGCTGAGCAGGACAGCCACTGCCTTGAGCTGCTCTGCACAAGTAGAAAGCCCTGTCCCCCTCAAAAGGGCTCTGCAACCCGCACCAGGTGCTGGGTAGGGAGGCTGGTGTGGAGAAGACCTGCAGCCTGCACCAGGGACAGCTGGGCTGGGCAACAGCAAGGCCTCCCCCATTTCATTTAGCAGACTGACTCCCTCTAAAACCACAAGCACAGGCTAGAAAGGGATAACCATCTGCTCCAGGCCTTTCCCTCTGGCACTGCCCACTAGCAGCACGTTCCCTGGCACTGCAAGAAATGCCATTGCACCCCATGGGTCTGGACAGCTGACAGCCTTGGGCCAGGCCTAACATGCTCCAAGCACAAACAGCAGCACCCAGCCCAGCCCTCACTGCATGGGGCTCTCTGCCCACCATGTGGGAGCCACACACCCTACACCTACCTGTAATCCACATACCCCTTCTTCCAGGAATCTGGTGTGCTCTCATTGGGCTTTCCATGCTTGTCCAGCAGACCCTTCTGAATCATCATCTTCTTTTGACTGGCCTGAGAGCAACGTGCAACAAGTCAGACTGCAACTCCAGGGAGGAGAAATCCTCCCTAGGGCTTCAGATACTCAGCCTAAGAGGAGGTAATCCAGGAACGAGCCAAGCCAGTAATTGCAGCATTACTGATTTAACGCTTTTCCAAGGACCTTCTAACAAATCGCACAAAACATCCCCTGCGCAGCAGCCTACAAATCTCAGACAGGAGGCATCTTCATCAGTAAATAAGGGCTAATTTGGGGGGCAAGTAACAGCAGCATAGTAAGATGGCTCTGCACATGATGGAGAAACCTAGTCAAAGATCTGAGCTCCAACTTAATGACCTGCCACATTTCAGCTGAACCACTCCGGCTGCAAATGCAAGGCTTTGCTAAAGACTCAAAGATGCTTGAACTGGCCCGCATTACCTCACATTTGCTGCGACACAGATGTGCACGCCCCCCCCCAGCTTTCTACATTTTACCCGAACCACAGGAATGGAGTAAGACACAGCAACTTGATGCTGAGCTTTAAGTCTGAGCTGCATCACTCACCACAGTGAAATGCCAGTTTGGCTGCAGTTAAGCTAGAATTGCTGACCTGCTGATTTCCATGACTACCACATGCTTGAGGCAGGAGAGCAACCCAACAACAGATGTTCCCACTGCTCCTGTCCTTCAGGCACAATTTAGTGTCTCACAAGACAGTTTGCATTTTGGCACTCTTCCAGTTGTGCCAGAAGGAAAAGCAGCTCCTTGCCCAGCCCTTCCAGAGCCATCAGTATGGGGTGATAGATGAAGGTCATCTTTGCAAAGAGTGCTAATGACACACACTTCACATCATTTGGCTCTTTACAGCACCAGCTCTCCTCTGGTAAAGACCTGAGGAGCCTACACCTGAGCACCAGCAGCAGCCTCAGC
Source organism: Anhinga rufa (assembly GCA_013400875.1). Classification (NCBI taxonomy): domain Eukaryota; kingdom Metazoa; phylum Chordata; class Aves; order Suliformes; family Anhingidae; genus Anhinga; species Anhinga rufa. The sequence goes on along the minus strand of VZTV01119963.1, from coordinate 9,139 downwards.
TGCCCAAGCTCTGTTGGGAGGGAAAGCCTTGCTACCACCAGCACTGGGCTGGCACTGCCCCAGCACTGGGAAGCACCACCATTGTGGCTCCAGGAGAGCACAGCAGAATTACACCAAGGCCCTGGAGAAGACGGAACACAGCTCTGAGGGGCCCCGAGTCCCACATTCCAACAGCTGGGCTCCCACTGCCACCTTGGGACTGACCATACCCCGATGCCGCTCACCTTGGGACCAAGACCCCATTTGCGGGGATATGTGTCTCTCTCCATGATCACTCTCTTGATCTTCGCCACAATGCCATGGTCACAGGTAGAAATGACTGCTGTGGTCATCAAGGCAATGGCTACAGAAGCAGGCAGAGAGTTCATTAACACTTTAACAGCAGAACTGTGACAGTGACGCAGGAACCTGCTGCATTCAGCCTGTTCTTCCTCTGTCAGCATAAAGAGGATCAACGCCCCCCACCAGTGCCATTTCACCTCAAAACCTCACTGGAGGTAAGTTCTGGACTAACACTTCAGAGAGCTGCCTTGCTCAAAGGCAGCAAGCGTGTCAGTCATGGATTAACCACACCATTAGTACAGGCCTCTCTTGCTTACAGCGGAAGACCTGTTCTGGATCAGTGAACACAGTAAAACCAGCCATTTCCCAGAGCAGCACCAACACCACCACTGGATGGGGAAGAGCTCTGTGAGCAGCTGCTGGAGCACTTCCAGGCAGCTTAAGGAACAAGGCCACTATAAAAAGGAGCAGTGCTGCTCCTTTGTCAGTTCCCAAAACCTTGCAGAGCCAAACTAGAGGAAACCAATGCTACCAATAAATTTATGTTTTTCCTTGCCAGGTCCCCAGAGATGACCAGAGTGCAGGCAGCGCAAACAACAGGGCAGAACAGCTTGGATATGTTACACCTCCAAGGCCCCTCAGTCCCATGGGTCTGGACAGAGCATGAGGCTGTGCAGCACTGAGCACCATGACAGACCACCCATCAGTCAGTATCTGCCACCTACACAGCTTCTTTGAAGACCCTGGCTAGAACAAAGCACCCTTTCAAGTCACTTCACAGAAGCTGGTAGTTGCTCAAGACCTTTTGCACCAACCGATCTGCTCATTGAGTGTGATGTGCCAGGTAGCAGCATGTGATCAGACATCATCCCTCATCTCAGTGAGGATGGAGCCCCCCAAAGAGGGGCTCCAACCCTGCCAGCACCACTTCACTCCTGCAGGCAGCCAGCCACACACCACAGCAGTCCTCAGGACACTGGGAGACTGGAGGGTCTCTGGAGTCTGCACAGCACCCAGACCCTAGAACAGGAATCAGGGTGCTGCAGGAGGGCAGCACCACTGCACTCAGAGAATGGATAAACTTTGTCATCACCTCACAGAGCACACCTGAGCATCATGCAGCTGAGGAACACTTTACACCTTGCCAAGGACTGATGCAGCCACTGTTTCTTAACATCCTGCCCAACACCAGCTGCCTTGAACCATACTAACTCACAGTCCCCATCAAGAAGCACTATTTAAACCTTTTGTGCATGGGGGACTCATTTGTTGTGTGTTCACTGGAGCACAAGTCTGTTATTTCTGCAGTTAGCTGGGCACAAGAATAACAAGGAGTTTCATACCTAGGCAGATAGCTTCTCCTTTCGTGGTGATGACGACAATCTCCTGATTAAGCTCAATACCATCTTCATACCTCAGGACACCAGGTAGCATGATCTTGGCTCCATAGCAAATGGCATTAACCTGAAAATGTAGGGAACAGGAGGGCTTATAAGCTATTAGAGAATAAAAACAAGGTAAGAAGTGCCTCTAATATTTTAGCTTCCTATTGCCATTACTGTCCCAGCAGTAACATCCCGTACATATCTATTTCTTATTGTCCACTATATAAAATTTGGGGGCTTTGGAAAAAGCAAGCAAAGCACCTATCAGAGCAAACAACTTGTGCAGCAGATCTCTTATAACCATCAGCATCCTCCTAAAGTGAGGAGAGCAGCTTCTCTGCCACTCAATTCTTGGCTCTTGCATCTTACTGCTGATCTGGCAGTGGCTCATACTAGGTCCTACAAAGCTCACAATCAGGACAGCACCAGACACCATATAGATCCTGATCCCCATGTATTATATTAGGTGTACAAGTGTCATGGTTTAACCCCAGCCAGCAACTAAGCACCGCACAGCTGCTTGCTCACTCCCTGCCCCCCTGTGGGATAAGGGACAGAATCGGAAGAGTCAAAGTGAGAAAACTTGTGGGATGAGATAAAAGCAGTTTAATAATTGAAACAAAATAAAAGTAAAATACTAGCAGTAGTAGTAGTAATACTACTAATAATTAATAAACAAACAAACAAAGCAAGTGATGCACGATACAATTGCTCACCACCCACCAACTGATGCCCAGCCTGTCCCTGAACATCAATCACTGCCCCCCAGCCAACTCCCCATAGCCTATATAATGAGCATTATCAACATTTCTCATACTAAATCCAAAACACAGCACTATCCAGGATACTAGGAGGAAAATTAACTTTATCCCAGCTGAAACCAGGACAATAAGTTAGGAGAACACTTTGCAGGCTCTGGCTGCCAACTGTCACTATCTCAGGAACTCACCGCACTGTCTTTCATGACTAGCCGCTTGTGCGAAGTCAGCAGTTTCTCCAACGGCAAGATAACTCTTCGCAGGTAACTATCATCCTTATTGTTGTCGTACTGCCACTGTGCATCTAGTACATCGTGCATAGTCACCATGTTGTCCTGCAAAGACACAATGCCTCTAAACTCTCCTACCAGCCACCAACTCGAAACACACACAAGAAAACAGGTAAAGTCCAACAGCAAACAGTGTGCTGAAAGGGAGTGAAAATCAGATGCCTAACTTGGAAGCATCAAAAAAGCAGCCTAAAAGAGGCAAGAATACTTTCCATCAACAGCTTGAGGTCAGCCTGACTTGTGCTACCACAAACTTCAACCTTCCTAATCTCAGACAGCACTTGGATCTAGTGTATAAGGTCTGTCCACATGAAACTTTGAAGTATGACCAGACTTAAACAAATACCTGGGATTCCTAGACAAAGATTAGTGAGTAGAAGTCTAACTTAACCAGCTCTTCATTCTGTGACATGGAATAAATTCTTGAGGCAGCTTTAAGCACCCAACACCTGGAATTCAGAAATGACTGCCAGTGATTACAGCTGTGGTAAGAGCACAGATGGGTGGGGAAGCACTTGCACTGGTACTCCTGCTTTGCAAGGAAAGAAGTTAGTTCTGGGGTTTGGACCGGCAGCAGAATCCAGCTATGACAGACTGAAAAGACTACAAGTGTCCCAAGATCACACAGGACCATCTCCCAGGCTTATTTTGTTGAAGCATGTTCCCTGCATTCCACCCTGACACCAAGAGGTTGCAGATTGCTATGGAGACAGCTCACATGCCTAAAATCATGGCACATGTATGGTTTGTAGGCTGAGAAACACAGGTGGCTTAAAACAAACTTTCAGTCACCATGGTGCACTTCCCAGTCATTCACTGTCCCAAAGCTGAATTACCAGAACAGGGGCAACACCCTGAACTGAACTCAACACTTTGGTTACAGACCATTTATGGCAAGAGCTCGCATGTTTTTGGGGCTATTCACAAGACTCCTCCCAGCTGCTGTGGACCTATACTGTCGCAAAGCACTGCAAAGCACTGCAGGAACTCTTGCAATTCTGACAATTTGAAATTTGCTGGTTATAGTTAGAGCTACTACTCTACCTTCTCTCCGAGGATGCCTGAGCGCACTCTGCGGAGCTCTTGCATCTGGCCCCCTACACCAAGCAGCAAACCAAGGTGAACACAGAGTGTTCGGATATATGTGCCTGCTTCACAGCTCACCCAGAAGATACCTGAACAGCAGGACAGGACAGGACAGAACAGAAGAGTATTTAAATACATTATCTAGAAATGAACCACATCTAGAAGCTCCCTCTGAGAGAAGCTGTACGTCCAACCCTTCACAGAGCCATCAGCCTGGGGTGATAGATGAAGGTCATCTTTGCACTGAGTGCTAATGCCATCTAATTGACATCATTTGGCTCTTCAACAAAGAATGCAGCAGTACAAAAAATAGATGGGATTTGCTTCTCAGCACACCAAAGTAATGCATGAAGCAGTTACCGCTTGATGGTGGTGAGGATTTATGTCTTAAGATATCTACCAAGAATAGGAAGCAGCCTCTTTTCACAGGAAATTTATCAGCTGTCAGCTTAATAGGAAGAAAGCAGGAAAGCCCTGTTTTACCTAATCTTCTCTCAGGATCATACTCCACCAACTTGCTCTCATAGATGGTTCTGACTCTCAGTTGTCGTTTGACAGCAGCAATGAGGGGTGGTCGCTGAAACAGTGCACCTGTCAGAGTTTCTATTGCCTGAGGGTAGAAGCAGAAGTAAGAGCTCACAGCCCTAACACAGGAGCACCCTGGGGTCTCCAGCAACTACAACTGCTTCTGTGAGTAAGAAAGCACAAGATTAATCATAATTTGGTGACGTCATATTTAATAAAGGTGATGTGGTCAAAATGCTACCCCAGCTGCCAGTGAGCATACCTAGGCTTCTTGATCAGGTGGCAGTATGTGATCAGACATCATCCCTCATCTCAGTGAGGATGGAGCCCCCCAAAGAGGGGCTCCAACCCTGCCAGCACTTCACTCCTGCAGGCAGTCAGCCACACACCACAGCAGTCCTCAGTAGGACACTGGGAGACTGGAGGGTCTCTGGAGTCTGCACAGCACCCAGACCCTAGAACAGGAATCAGGGTGCTGCAGGAGGGCAGCACCACTGCACTCAGAGAATGGATAAACTTTGTCATCACCTCACACACAGAGCACACCTGAGCATCACGCAGCTCCTACCCTCCTCTCATCTCCCACCAATGCTGAACACTCCGCCTGTAAAGTGCCAGCATGACTAAGAGCATGCCGAGACTTACCCTGGCAAGCTGAGCCTCACTTTCAATTGCATTGTGCAGCCGAACAATTCCCACATACTCTTTGCCTGAAAGAACGACAAGAGCAGTCAGGAGTGGCCACTAACATTTAATGTTGACCTAAGGTCCAAACTGCTTCACAGCCACACATCCACAGAGCCCTAAAATTTTTACAAACACCTCTCCCAGGAAGAGCACAGAGTTTATTATGGAATTGGTTATTCCTCCAACAAAATAATTCTAAGCTACATTTACTTCTCCACTAAGTTTTATTTCACTGGTCTGGTAGAGGCTGAGGCTGTAAGTTCAGTTAGTACATGAAACCAGTCTGTCAGAATTGTTTTCACTGACTTAAAATAGCACAAGCCTCAGAGGAGCAATCACAAAAAAACCTTGTGACCCTCACTGGCTTGGAGCGAGAAGGATAAGCAACCCTTAAGCTCAAGGCACTGAAGACAAAGGGTAGACCTTTCAAAGACTGGAAATCTTCATTCTGTCTCCAAACATGCTCTGCACCTCCTCAGTCACTCTGACCATAAATGGTCCCAGGCGATAAACATACCTGCACTCTGCTGAGATTTGACCAGTCGTGTTGCTCTCTCAATGCACACAATAAGGCACCCAGTCACCTTAGGATCCAGAGTGCCACTGTGTCCAGTCTTCTCTACTCGAAGGATGCGTCGGATCCATGCAACCACCTCGTGGGAAGATGGATTGGAAGGTTTGTCTAGGTTAATAAAGCCAGACCTACAGTGTAAGATGACAGAGCAGGAGTTAAGCGTCAGGGCAAACACAGCAAGAGTGCAAAAAACTGACAATATTTGTGATGGCTGCAAAGAAATGTATTTCTATACAGCCAAATAAGCGATGAGCCTCACAGCTACTCTCAGCAAGCACATGTCAAGCTGCTCTGTACACAGCAGATGTATTCTGCGGTCACAGAATTCTCTTCTACCCAGACTGCTCATCACTACTCTGGATTTAAACCAAATGCTACAAACTCCAAGTAGTCTCAAAGCCTAACAGATCAAAGGATTTTCCAGAAGAACCCAGAGAATTCCTCAAGTGTTTGCATGTCCATGCACAAACCAGCCACAACCCCACAACAAAGGCAACTTTATAGGAAGTGACCAGTAGGCCCTATTTAGACATTTATGGGTTACTACAAGGCACCAAGACAAGCAAAAAGGTACAAGAGGAATCCAGAACAGAAAACGTTTTGAGGATATTAACTGTGAAAGAAAAATAAGCCACCCTGGCCCTTAACGTACTCACCTAACATAGTCAGAAATCTCTCTCTTCAGAGGATTAGCACCAGAAGGAAGAGGTGTGTAGTGTGCTGTCATCACGTTTAGTTTGTCAAAGTTCTACAAAATTCAAGCAAAAGTTACAAGTGTTCTTGAGCTCACCTCGGTTTCAGCATTGCTTTGCCCCAATACATCTCCCCAGTTACACAATGTCCAACTCATGCACTTCAGTGAAAGAGCCTCTTCCAAAATGAAAATGACCTGACAACAAAGCCACATTTTACAGAAAGAAACACAAGTTCTGCACTGAAAGAGATGGAAAACAGCAGAATACCAACCCTTACAACACAGGATAAATCCAGTATGCCCCAGAAACTCAGCACAACCAACTTGGAAGTCTACACAGACCACAGGCCACTATGAGACTGAAATAAATAGCTGAAGAAATCCGGTGGGGGGGGTCCTTACAGGAGACAGTAAACTTAGAAGGCAGGCACGCAAATGATACTGCTGGAGAAACTTTAAAACATAATTTCTGCATGCAGAGGGTTTGCCTCTGCTTTGAGTGTCAGGCGTGCTGTTTCTTGGCAGCAAGGTTACACAGAGAAGAAGTTGTGCATCTCCATAGGCCTGCACTGAGAGAGGACAAAAGCAGGAGCAGGGACAGGCCACGAGGTTGTCTATAACCCACTCTACCTTCAGCAGCAAGGGCCACTGAGACGTGTCCAGCTGGGGGATCCGGGATTCAGGCTTGATGAAAAATTCCTCTGTGTGCTGGATATCCTGAAGGCAAATGAAGTTACCCGAGATGAGGGGAGGGAAATCCCTTGGCACGTGCTCCTGCCCGCTGCCACCACGCGGTCAGTGAGCTGCCGCCGAACCGGCGCTCCGCTGCCCGCCACACAGCGCGGGCTCTGCCCGCGGAGCGTCCACGCTCCCTCGGGCGACAGTGGAGGCGAAGCCCGTCTGGGCACGCTGCGAAGCACCGCTACTCCCAGCCCTACCCCTGGGCCCCACGCACCGTCCCACCGCGCCGCCACTGATGGGGCTGGGGAAGCCCCGGGCAGCTCCCCCGCCTGGCCCGCGGCCCCACACTCACCGCTACGTCCTCATCGGGAAGCACCCACTTCTCCTTCTTCCGACGCTTCTTTGCGGTGGAACCTGCGGGAGCAACATGCTGAGCATCCCCGCCGAGGCCCCGTCGGCCCCACCGCCCCGGGAGCGGGGCAGGCCCGGCAGGGCGCCCGCTGCCGACCCTCCCCCACGCGGCGGCGCGGCGGCCCCGGGGCCCAAGCGGACGCCGCCCCTCCGGGGCTCCCCGAGCCCCCTCCCGCTTATTCACGACGCGCCCCCCCCGGCGGTTCCCGCCGCCGCCGCGCACCGTCCCCGTCCGCCATGTCCGCGCCGCGTGGTGCCGCCGCCGCGCAGGGAGAGGAAGAGGCCGCTCCTTCCCGACGAGCCCCGCGCCAGCACGTGACCGCTCCCGCCCCGCGCCGCGCGCGCCGAGGGGAACTGAATCGGGTTAGCCGTTTCTGCGACCTCTGCCGCAAAGGCAGACGTTAACAACAGTATACGGACCCTCCTGTTTAGAGGCCAGCTTCGTTTTGTGAGAGGGAACTTTTACCATTACTGTATCCCCGACTGGATGTCCTGTACTGGCATTCCTGCTGCTACTGACTGAAACCATTGGGCTTGTGCCCTATTTTCTTGTAGATGTTTTTGTACCCCAGTACAAACCTCATCACTCATTCACCTCCATCTAAGCAGCTGGTCCTAGTGGAGACAAAGGCTCCAGGCACAGCTAAGTGCCTGCCAAACACTATTTCTGCTGCAGACAAGCCTAGAGGCTAGTATTTCCAACGCCCAATAGCACAAATCACAGAACCACAGAACGGTAGGGGTTGGAAGGGGCCTCTGGAGATCATCTTGCCCAACCCCCCTGCGTGAGCAGGCACACCTAGAGCAGGGGGCACCTGACCACGGCCAGGCGGGGGCTGAATGTCTCCAGGGAAGGAGACTCCACAACCTCTCCAGGCAGCCTGTGCCACTGTTCTGTTACACTTACAGGAAAGAAGTTTTTTCTCATTCCTAAAACTTCAGGCCACAGCCCTTTCGTGTGCACAACCACATGATGTCCAGGCAGCTCCGTGGCAGCCTGGAACCTAGGAGCGCCTCTCCGCAGGGAAGGCTGTAGGGGATACTGGCAGACAAACAGGGTGTGAGAACACCGGTGGTTGTAATTATTCCCAGCCCAGGGTTCCTTAGGACTGGAGTTAAAAGCCTGAAAATACAGGATACAGGCAGCTCTCCCTGTTTCCTTGGGAGTTTATCAACCTTGATTCACCCAAGTCAGATAGGGAACTTCTCTCTCAGAAGAAAGAGTCAAATTTAACAGCCTGACTATGGACATATGTTCTGCTACTGGTCTGGCCTAGAGGACCAGGACAAACCAAAAGATACCTTCAGCACAACATAAAAGTAAAAATTTAAAAAATTAAAAGGAGCCCTCAAAACAAGATGAAGCTCACAAAACACAAGGGCTCACTCAGACCTACTTCCAGGTTGTCACAGCTCCATCTTTTGAAGAGCTGGAGAGAACTTATCACATAACATTGAAGTTCACAGTTTGCCAGCATGGCAGGACAGATACCTAATTCTAAAATCTTGTGTGTTTTGTATTAGAGAGCAACCTGTTGAGGAAATAAATTGTTGCTGCTGACATTTTCACAAGGTGCTTCGTATTTAGGTATCAGCAAGCATTAGTGTAGAAGGGGGAGGCAGGTGTGGAAGGAGAGACACTTAAATCTGTTTTTCTCTTAATTTCCTTTTACAGAAAAAATCTCTCTCATTGCCTCCAACTTACCCATCTGACTGACAGCAATTCCATACAGGTTTTGGAAGTTTATATAGGAAATATTTCCCTG
>VZTV01119961.1:0-13908 GCA_013400875.1 Anhinga rufa | reverse complement strand
TTCTGGAAACATTTGGTCGTAGGTGAGAGTTTTCAGCTTTCTTTTAACTAGACAATTGGTGAGATGAGTTCCATTTAATGCATTGACATTTTGTGATTAAAAAATTTTCATTTGCTCTCTAAATAATTAAATTCTTGTGCTTTCTTTTTGGTGAAGGTATTGATTTCCCCCCCCCCTTTTTTTTTTGCTATTGTTGTAGTGCTTTACAGAGGTGTTTTTCCTTTTAATTGTCACACAGGTCTTACATGCATGCAAACTATTTCAGTACAGTGCTTCTCCATTTGTGGAGTTCATGGCACCTTCTCTCTCTCATGGTCAAAATATTTGGTAGGTGTTGGTATTTGAATCAGGAACTTCTCCCTCTGCTCGTTTTCCATGAGTGTGTACATTGGCATCCCACATTTATCCTTGTAATTTTTTAGTGAACTTCTCTGAGGACCAGAAATATGAGTTTACTTTTTTGGAAGTGGTGGTTAATGAACTGACTGTCTTCCTCTTAAACTTTGATCATTGCTGGCTACTACTGAAAATCTTTCATCTTAGCTGTATTTCTAAACAATGAGGAATCTGCACTTTTGAGAAATTTTACGCAGGCCCATGCTAGTTCAGATTCACAGGCATCACCAGTATAATTGCTTCTTTGGAGTTTCTGAATTCCTGAGGTGTATCTGTGTGCATGTGTTCTCCGTTAGTTTCTTGCATATTGTTGACCTCTGCAGGTACCTTCCAACTTCAGTTATTCTTGCAGTCTGTGACTCTTGTCACAGGGCGGTAGGAATGGTATGTTAAGCATAATTTAGTACGATATATGTATCTAGCTACATATATAGCTACTTTACAGGTACACTGAACACCAGTTAGGTAATAGCACAAAACCAGTATGAAGCTAAGCCCAGAAATTAAACACACCATTTTAAATGTAAATATATGTTTTTAGAGAAGCTGGTTTTAGAAGGCTGAAAACAACTATGAACCAAATCAGCTGGGAGAGAGAATTTAATCAGAAAAATGAGACTGGTAATGAAGAACTCTTTAAGATAACTTCTTGTAGGTAATGATGTGTCTCTTAAAGTCTTAAAAAAAACTTAACAAAAGAGAAGTGTATGCTGGTTCATGTCCATTGTTTCTGGGAATGTTCAGTGTGGTTCCTGCAGATTTACATATTCATAATTTTGGACAATGAAATACATTTTTTAAATTATATTAAAATGTAAAATGTTGGTGTTTGACAAACATGCAGTAATACAGTTTTGCATAAATATATGTAAAAGGTGTTTTTCTTATCTCTGAATATACCTATTAGAGTGGGTTTTAATAATTCTTCGGTAAACATGTTTGTGGAAGTTAATGTATGTATAAGAGTTGTTTATTGTATATCTGCTCACCTTGGCAATACGCATCAACAACTCTTTCCATTTTACTTCAAATCTTGAATTTAGGCACTTTTTTTCCTATGACAGAATGATTCTTTCTTTTGAAGTCCAAAGTTCTGTGGGCAGGTTTAGATCAAAATAAACATAGCTGTGTTAGAAAGTCGATCCTTCACGTTTGGTGAAATATGGCATAACACGGGAAAAAGTCCATCTGGAATAACTTGAGATTTGAATACTGTTACTCTGCTTTTGGTGGTGATTTTTGCCCTCCAGGTTTACAAAATGCTGTAATTACTATTGTGAATATCTGGTTCTCCTGAGATACTTCTTGGAAGTTCATAGATACTTTTTGATTATTTCTGTATCACTGGATAAGTAAATATTTCTGAAAAGATCTATGCCCTTTGAACTACAGTGTGTTTTACCATCTTTGGTAGCACTCTGGATGGAAGATTAGAAATGGATTCTTTCTTAATTTGATACTAGAATGACCTAATCTGCTATATGATGAAGTAAAAATGAGTGTTGAATGCAAGTGGCATTGGAGTACACCATTATACATGACAACTTTTAATACTTGAAATCATTTGGCTACTATTTGTTATTTTAGAGGCAAATTTTAAAGCTTTTCTGAAAACTTAGCTAGGTCACTTAATAGAAGGACAATATGTATATATATGGAAATTGCATTTTATAAATCTGTTATTTGCAAGCCAGTAAACTAACAGCCTGCTCTAAGAGTCATTCATAGTTGCTATAAATTTCCTATTTTCATTAGTAACACATAATATAAGAAAAAAACAGACTTATAAAAATTTCTGTAGTTTGACTTAAATTGCTTGTACCATTGCTGAACTTCAAAGCAAACAACAAAAGGAAAATTTAATGTATCTTTGCTGTTCAGGCAAGCTCTGCTTAGGGTCATGAAGTATTTGATAATAGCCTTATTTGGCAAGCACTGATTAATAGCAGATATATTTTTACTTCACTTTCCCTATTTTTCTAATTGGGGAAGAATATTCTCTGGAAAAGAAATCTGTTTTGTTTTAAAGTGTTAGGCATAGCAACATGTAGATTATTTGGTTCCTTAAACATAGACAAACTTTTGCTACATATATGGCAGGAGAGATCCACTGCAGTCATTACTGACTCTATCAGTATTGTGTCCAGGATGTTTTTCAGCAACCACCTTTTTTAAGTGATGTAATTCTACTCTGTAAATCTTTTTTACAGCTACTGTTATGTGCTTATTATGAGCTATGATACAGTTCCGATGGAACACAGTTTTATTAACTATAAATGTTAGTTGTGTATGATCTCCTCCTGGAGAAATAGTTTTCTGGCACACTTACAGGTTTTTTGTTGTTTTATTTTTCTCATATTTTTCCAGAACCCCTTGAGTTGCTTGGAAAAACAGAGTGGTTTCTTATGTCAGTGATCAAATGTCCATGTAATTGATTTAGATGGTCTTTATTTTATCCTTCCTCTAGAACAGGAAATAAGAGAATCTGACAGTTTTCTCCCTGTTGCAGGGTATGCAGGGTAATGATCCATTTTTTTAGTATTTTCAGATCGGTGTATTTCAGTTAGTTTGATATATTTGACACCTTGCTGGCAAATTATCAATATTAATATCAAAAATTGTTCAGATTACCTTTTGCAACCCCCCCTAGATAATTTGGCAAGCATTATTTTAAGTTTAAGCACTTGTCAATGAGCTACTCTTTAGACATGTCATTCATTTGTTGATAACAATCTTTTATATCAAACCAATATACAATTAATGTATTCTTGATTCTTATACATTTCTTCTGACACTTTGTATTCCTGTAGATACAAAAATACTTCCTTCAAAGCAGTAAAAATTATTTTACTGTACTGTAAATCCATGCCAGCTTTCTTTGGTTGTTGATTTTTCCAGTCTCTGAATAAAGCATGGTTGCTTTCACTGTTTTCTTTCCTTGCTTGTTCCTTCTTTTGCTTTTATAACCTTTTTATGTGGGACATTTGTATTTGCCTTGGAATTATGTCTCTTTTTTGCTCTTTTATCTGTTCTGTGTAGTACTGCCTCCATTTATTATGTACTACATATTGGTTTTGTTTTTTCAGCTCACATATTCCATCTTCCTCCTAGACACTTCTTATCCTATTTAAAAAAAAAAAAGAAAAAAAAAGAAAAATCCTGTATTACATTAGTATACTATGGTATACCTTTTTTGTGATGTGGTCAAAGTTACTCCAAGGGAAGAACTATAACTAAATCTCTTCTTCCTAACTTAATAGACCCCTCTCTCATGTACACAAAAGAACAGTGGCAACAGAAATTTTAGGTTCAAGTCAGAGCAAGACTTCTTGCCAAATTGAAAATGAACTTTACAATATTGCCTCTGCATCATAGGGTTTAAAGTAGGAGTTCATCTATGTAATGATTTGATGGGTGGACTGCTCAGTGGATAAGAAACTGGCTGGATGGTCGCATCCAGAGGATAGTGGTGAATGGCTCAATGTCCAGATGGAGACCAGTGACAAGTGGCATCCCTCAGGGGTCTGTACTGGGACAAGTACTGTTTAATATCTTCATTAATAACATAGTGAGATCGAGTGCACCCTCAGCAAGTTTGCAGATGACACCAAGCTGAGCGGTGCAGTTGACACACCTGAGGGATGGGATGTCATCCAGAGGGACCTGGACAGGCTGGAGAGGTGGGTTCATGCCAACCTCATNGAGACCCCACCTGGAGTGCTGCGTCCAGCTCTGGAGCCCCCAGCACAGACAGGACATGGACCTGTTGGAGCCGGTCCAGAGGAGGGCCACGAAGATGATCAGGGGACTGGAGCACCTCTCCTATGAGACAGGCTTGAGAGAGTTGGGGTTGTTCAGCCTGGAGAAGAGACGGCTGTGGGGAGACCTTATTGCGGCCTTCCAGTACTTAAAGGGGGACTATAGGAGAGATGGGGACGATCTCTTTAGCAAGGCCTGTTGTGACAGGACAAGGGGTAACGGTTTTAAACTAAAGAAGGGTAGGTTTAGGCTGGATATAAGGAAGAAATTTTTTACAATGAGGATGGTGCGACACTGGCACAGGTTGCCCAGAGAAGTGGTCGATGCCCCATCCCTAGAAACATTCAAGGTCAGGTTGGATGGGGCTCTGAGCAACCTGGTCTAGTTGAAGATGTCCCTGCTCACTGCAGGGGGATTGGACTAGATGACCTCTAAAGGTCCCTTCCAACCTAAACCATTCTGTGATTCTATGTCTGATAGACCTGCAATAACACTACTTCCTCTGTTGTGGAAAATGTTACTAGTTTGCTGATAATTTTATTCCTGGGGGTGGAGGGGGTAGGGGGGATGCCATCATCAATACATTCTTAGTTTCCATCTTGTTTGTTGAATTGATCTTTTATAAATTTGATTGATAGATGGGGAAAAATGTCAATATCAAAAATGTGTACAGTGCCTTAGTCAATAAAAGTAGTACTGTTTTAAGATGATTACTTGATTTCTCAGTAATTAAACATGGCCAAGCAAAGATTTGTTCCTTAACTAGAAAAGGAAATAAAAAAATCAAGCAGAACCCTGATGAGAAACATACATTTAATTAAACTGCAAGTCTTCAGGGAAAGAAACAATTTTTTTCATATTTGGAACTGTTCTTAGCTCAACTGGATCATCACCAAAGATCTTAGTTTGATACTGCAATACCTCCCGTGATGGACTTGCTCATAAATAAAATATTTACGTGCATGTGCGTGTAAGTGTCCCAGATGTCTGGAAGTAGGAAGAACAGAGGGAAGTTATAGTTACTTTTCTATGTCTTTGAACAAAACAAAGTCTCATTCTGACTACCCAGTTTATCATTTAACTCCAGAGAGCTGAGGAAGTGTTAAACTCCTGCCCTGAATGTAATTGCAAGTGTGGACAGGCTTACAGGTGCGTAAGTGAGGTTATAAACATGCATTTGTGTGTATATAGATATACACACACACAAACTGGAGCAGTTCTTCATTGCTATGACAGATGACCATTCAGAATCAAATCAGGACTTTTTAGTCCGCTTATTAGCGATACACACTTTGGTACTGCTGCAGTGGGCTAGTTGCTGATCCGCCTTCACCTCCCAAATGAGTAAAAGGGCATCTTCTTAATCTTCCCCTCTGCCTGAGAGGCAGGGCATCTTCAACATGGGTTTCTTTGAATGTTAGACCACTATTTCAGCCTTCTTCACAGGGCTGTGGTCCTTTGCTGAAATCCCAGTAATTTCTTTATTCCAGTATGTGGGTTTAGCATCGGATCTGAATTTATTTTGCACAAGAATGTCTGGCCAAAATGCTGCCTCACTGAATGGTGCTTTCTCTCTTTATGAGGTTTTTTCCTTTCTTTCCAAACCACATCATGTGGTGAATTCCACCTGGAGGAATTCAGAGTGAAGTCCTGCTTGTGATCATGTGGCTGCGTTGTACCATGTCAACGCAGTTTTTGAAGGAAAGTGTTCTGTATGCTAATGAGGAAAGATCTTAGAATTTATATTCTTCTGAAGAATTGGTAGTAAATTAAAGACTAATAGCTTAACTGATTCTTTACATAATTTAAAGAAAGAAAACATTCCTGTTTTCATAGCCTTGTTGCAAGTGTTTAATGCTACACTTCAAAGTTGATTGAGTTTTCTGAGCTATATTGAAAAATACGAGTAATTGATATTTGAAATTATTACTATTTTTCAGGTAAAGTTGGTTTTGCTGGGACTTTCCATAATCTGGAAAGAAATACATTCAATTTTTTATATAACACTTCTAAAACAAACAGATTTTGCTGTGCAAAAATGCATATTTAGAAGATTAAGCCATAATGTCACCTTATCTAGTCTTCCGTGTCCCTTTGACATGTGCTAATCTGAATTTATTCCTATGATCTCATGATTTTACTAGTCTATAAAAGCAAGTTATTATCACTGTACACATTCAGAATAATAGCATTTAGTCTTTAGGTAATGATTTATCATTTATTTCCCTCCACATTACACATGCTAATTCATGAGGTCTCATTGTGTGCCGTAGAACAGTGTTATTAAACCCCATCTTATAGGTAGGTAAACTGGGGCACACAGAGTTCAAGGGCTTTGCCAGCTGGCTGACAGCAAGTCAGCTTTAATGAGGGATAAGCTCAGACTGTCTTGATTTTTCAGTTGGCTTACATATATTACGCCATCAGCTGAATATAGTTCACTTAAATTTGAAGTCACGTCCCTAAACAATGCTCTCCTGTGCTGATGTGTGTGTGAAAAAAAATCACGTCTTCTGGAAGTAGAAGGGTTTTTTCACTGTGGTGAAGGAAGTCAGGGCTTCACTATGCGAGGTACTCCATTTAATAATCAGAAAGCTTTATTCTGTTTTGCTGTGTTATAGATGTGACCTGTTATACAGTACTGTCCAGTCTTGATGGTAGTGATTTTCTTCTCTTCTTAAAGGCAAATTATTTTTCAGTAATCTCAGTTATGCTCCATTTAGAGCATTGCTGCTATACTGGTAAGTTGTGTTGGTTTGGTTTTTTTATAGGTCTCCCTGTCATCACACACTGCACAATTTTCTAGGTCACTGAAATTTTCTTGTGGAAAAAAATAATTAAAAACTTGTATATGCATAATACCTCAGAGCGACACTGGTGCTTACAGTCTTACTGGAAGTCTTGATAACAGCTTTCTGGTAGTCTTGATAACAGCTTTCTGGTTAGCTAGTTAAGCTGTTGACAAGTAAGAATAGCTACAAGTAATGCTGTGGACCCTATGCAAATTCTTCTCCTATTACCTGTCAGTCCCACTTTGTTCACTACATCTCAAAACCAACAGCTCTAAAACAATTTAAAAGAGCCATTGCTCATGTGGAGCTATTATGTACACCCAGTTATCTGAGTACTGGTGTCAAGGCTCTGTTGTACTTGGATCTACTGGAGTAAAGTCAGGCAGGCACATCAGAAATTGAGACAGGTGGTGGGGAAATATTACATTTATGGTATGATATATCTCTCAGTTCTCTGCAGACCACATTTTGTCCTCAATTACCATTTCCTCTGCCAATATCTAGTACTAAAAGTGAGAATTATGGGTGAGAGAAGAGAAGGAATTGGAGTGTATTCCTATCTGCTGAATTCGTTTCCCACAGAACTTTGCTGCAGCCAAAGCAATTGTCAATTAAACTTGTTCTTTGCTCTGCTATAAAGCAGGAAATGGATTGATCTGAGCTTTCTAAGGACAGCATTTGACCACTAGGAGTTTACTCAAGGAGAAATATCTGTCAAGTGGACAGTTATTTCGGTGGGATTGTAAAACATGCATTACAGGATCATATGCCACAGACTGCAGGATGAGGTGTGTCATGGTTTAGCCCCAGTCAGCAACGAAGCACCACGCCGCCGCTCGCTCACTCCCCTCTGGTGGGACAGGGGAGAGATTCAGAAGAGTAAAAGTTAGGAAACTCCAGGGCTGAGGTAAAGACAGTTCAATAGGGAAAGAAAGAGCCGCGCACGCAAGCAAAGCAAAACAAGGAATTAATGCACTGCTTCCCATGGGCAGGCAGGTGTTCAGCCATCTCCAGGAACGCAGGGCTCCATCACGCATAATGGTTACTTGGGAAGACAAACGCCATCACTCTGAATGTCCTCCCCTTCTTCCCCCTTCTTCCCCCAGCTTTATATACCGAGTATGACACCAAGATATGGTGTGGAATATCCCTTTGGTCAGTTGGGGTCAGCTGTCCCGGCTGTGTCCCCTCCCAGCTTCCCGTGCCCCCAGCACAGCATGGGGAGCTGAAAAAGTCCTTGACTAGTGGAAGTGCTACTTAGCAACAACTAAAACACCTCCACATTATCACCACTGCTTCAGCACAAATCCAAACCACAGCCCCATACGAGCTACTACAAAGAAAATTAACATTATCCCAGCTGAAACCAGGACAAGATGGAGGTTTTAGCTCAAATCTTCTGGAAAGCATGACAGTTTTTAGCACAGTTTCTTAGGGAAAGAAGCACATAGCACTCTTCCTCGGAGAACAATGAATAAGGAATAACACTTTCTGGCCATTGAATACAAACACTTCTGAGCTGGTTGTAAAGGGCGTATACTAATCAATTCTGTACTATAGAATATCTGAGTAACTGTTCTTGGACAATGTGTAGTTTGAAACTGTCCACAAAACCCTGTGCAGGTGTCCTTGGTGCACTGTCCATAGGTATTTAAATACAAGGAAATGCTTTATTCATTTGAATAGTTTTTCAAGAAACTATTTTATGGTCACTTCTCTAATACCTGTGATTTGCCATAGGTGACTTGAACTGACCTTATCAACCAAAAACCTAGTTCTTGCTGCAGTAGCTATTAGGGAAGCAAAGCAGATAACATTTATGTTCCCCTGGGTCAGTGAATGCCAGCTCAGGTCTGCCTCACTTAGAGCTGGTGCTGCCATCAAGGGCTCTTCAGAAACTGTTTTCATCTGCCTGAAATTTATTTGGAATTTGACGGCAGTATTATGCATCTTAATTGTTCAGGACTACTTAAGAAAGTATTTCTGGAGAAAGAGCTCAGGAAGTTAGCATTCCATCTTTGCTTGGAGATACTCTCCTTGTTCATTTGGCTGTGTGATCTCAGGATGCTTTTTTTAACACCTCTGAGTTGAGAAAAATACATTTATACTAGACCTCTCTTGTGACTTGCATGTTTCTGCCAGCAAATTCAGTGCTTGTGAAAGGTATTATGTATAGCGCTTTACTCTTGACTTTGGAGAATATTCTCTTTGCTGCTTACATTATTTTTCTGCCAGAAGTCTTACACTTATTTTCTGTGCCAGTTATAACCTCCCTTTTTCTTAGCCCAGTCATTAACCAGGATTTCTGATTTAACTTTCAGTCAGAATCAGAGTTGTACATCACTTTAACTTTTGAAAATGTTATTTGGTTCATGTGTTCCCTCCTTCCTGACAGCAAAATCAAAACATGAGTTTTTTATTTATATCTCTTATCCAAGATCCACTTTTTTTTTTTTACTTCCTCTGAATCCCACCATGGTTATGCATTTCTGTATTACATTTTTTTTGAATGCTCACCGAGTTTAAGAATCATTTCACAGAATACTATTTTTGGATGAAGGTAAGTGGGGGACAAATATTGCATTTCTCCTCTTATCTTTTCATTGTTTGAATTAATGACTGGCCTGCAGCTATCCATGCTTCAGTATTCTGACTGCAGTGAAGCACTCCTTTATGTTTGGGATGCCTAGGGGACTTAAGGCATTGCCTTTTCTTCCTAGTAGGATGGTTCATGGGTATGACCCTTCAAGTTTCTGACAAAAGAATAACTATTGGAATGGACCTCAAACTGTGGTTGAAACCTTGAGAAAGTTAAAGGTTTGGAGTGGACAGTTTTGTACCCTGAAAGTATGGGAGGGAAACTGAAGTTGGTGAGGAACTTAATATAGCAGTTCTGCAGGAGTTAAATCTCTTCACTGATGTACCGGCTCTTGGCAATAAGTAAACGCCATGAAAAACATACAAGCCACAGCAGCCAACATCAGCTGGAATACACCATTTTTCAGGAAATAATTGGCTATTTAGCTATTAGCTGTTTTTCTCTATAGAAAGGAACTAAATTATCATTTTATTATAATGCTTTCTCCATTTCTGTCTTTTCTCCCCTCTTCTTAATTAGTCTGTGTGCTGCAGGCATGTTAAGCAGAATGAATCTTATGGGTTATACTGTAAATCTAAATTCATAGAGGTAAGGTCCTCTGCTCTTAAATTCATAATTCATATTGTTCAGTTCCTATAGTTAATTCACTTACTTATTGGTCTGCCATCAGAGCACAGAGAAAGCAGGCTCATGAGCCTTCTCTCTGCAGGTGCATTCTGCACCTTTTTGGTAATACAAAGAAGAAACAAAGAATACCAGCAATTAAATTATGGCTGTGCAAGTGTGAAGAAAGTTTCATATGCCCTCCAAGTCCCTAAATCAGTAGATGGCAATAACTGCAAAGGAGGTTGCTGAAGTTCTAATTGGTATTTCTACTACCATCCGTTGAGGTAGACCAAGTACATTATTTTCCTGCTGCTAACACATAAAGGTCGTTTGCAAGAGCCACTGTCTCAAGAAGTAGTGCCATCACTAATGGAGAGAACAAAGGCTGATACTTGGGCATATTTTTAATAGCTTTTCTCAAATTCTGTAGGCAGCTGCAATTTCATTATTTATTCTCAACTTCTGAATCTCCAATAGCGTTTATAGAGGCAGATGAGGATTTTCGAAAACAAAGCTTAAAGCAGAGTGGACACATTTGCAGATGCTGATTTCTCCAACAAAGTGCCATTTGAACTTTTCAGGCAAGTTTCAGTATTTGGTAGTAGCAAGACCCTGTAAAGAACAAAACACTAGTTAATGAGGTCTGTGTTTCATTTCTCTGTCTTCATATGGCACCCCATGGATCTAAATATTTGATATATTATTCAACACATAAAACTGACAGTATTATTCGAGCCCAGTAATTATAAAACACCCGCTTATCTCTATACAGCTCTGAGTTTGTGGCAGGATGAACACTTAAGAGAATGTTTCATCTTCAACAGAACAGACAATTTAATTTCAGTCTTGTATGATATATTTTCCTACCCATGGAGTACCAAAATGCTTTACAAAACAATCAAATAAATAGCAAAATGAATAAATGGACAAACAGCAATTTGTATCATGCTCAGCAAAGCTAAATGGCTGTTTCGCTCCAAAAAGTGGATTAAATTATTCTTGCTTAGTGTTTCAGGGAAAATAGAAAACTCATGGATTTCACTTCTGTTTGGTTGACTTCAAGCTATTCCTTCTTACTGCAGCACAGAACAGTTTGATTTTTTTTTGCACAGAGTTTGAAACTTAAAGGTACAAGGAACAGAAATCAAAAGGCTAATAGCTTGATAGCTGGTTATATTGCAATACAGCGCTAGAATTATTCATAGCAACTCTTGAATTAACAATTTAAAATATGCAATAAATTAAATCATAAAACATTCACTAATAGAAAAAAAGGACTGCATTATTGTGCAGAATGCAGAAAAAAAAAAGACTGGAATATTGTCCACCATTATCTACTCTCAGTTCTTTCTTCAGAGACTGGGTGTTTCCTTTGTAAATTTTAATCCCTTTAAAGCATAACTGGATATTCACCTGCATGTAATCAGCTGCAAAGAGAAAGAAAAAGGGAAGTGTGGTACTTGAAGCAATACAAGTAGGAGTGCTGTTGACTGAGATACAGGTATGGTCATGAATCCTTATGCTTAGAGAGGAGACTGGTAGCAATGAATACATTGCTATGGAAGGGAGGCGAGACCAACCTCAGATGTATTTGTGCAGATGTAGGTACCATAAGTTGGAGGGAAAAGTCATAAACCCATGCAGATTTGCTAGACGTGAATATAACTTCAGAAGAATTGGTTGTTACCTTTATATGAAGAGCGTGCAGCAAACTGTACCAGCAGAAACAAACCTGCTTCTAGCAGATTATTTTGTTGGACATGGAGAACTGCAGGCTTACAAGTGCAGCTCTGCAAGTTGATCACTTGCAGATGGGCAGCACAGTGCCGTCTGTGGACTGTGTTATTGCTCTGGTGCAGATGCTGCTATGAAACAGCAAAAACACACAAGCCTGTCTTCAAAACCAAGACTTTATGAATGAGCTGGCATGAAAATCCTTGATTAAAAAAAAATATGTTATTCTCAGTGTGCCATCCTCTGGGAAAAAGATACTGTTTGGTAAATTAACAGAACAACCAAACTTGGCACACTTACAACACAGATACCTTTTACCAGTATTTTTTGCAACATTCTTTGGTCTGAAGGGACTCGCATCAGTTGAGAGCCTAGCTCGCAATGACGTTCAGATTCAGGTGGGACCCAAAATATAGAGCTTGATTATTACTGATCTGTTATACCTATGTAACTGATGAAATGGATTTTTTTGATAACTTGGTTAATTAGGGACCTAAGCCAAACCTGACATGAAAGTTATTGAATTTCATGTTGTTTTTCTTTGAAACCACACAAACCAGAACATTTTTTATTTGGTTGTGTTATGAAACCTTAAACTAGCTCCTCTGCTGGCCAAGCATGTGCAGCACACCATGGCGGGGCAGGGGAAGCGGTGGGAACCTAAACGGAGTATATTGCTGATTTGTATCTGTATTTCAAATATAGATTACCACTCTTGTTTTGAAATACAGCACACATGAAATAATAAACACTGCTAACACTATATTGCTTTATTTTGGCACTGACCTTAGCGTAACATCCCATATACTAGAGCTGTAGTGTCATCTGCGCTGTAGTGTTTTCATTGCCATTCAGCATCTGATGGAAAATTGTATCGAAGTCCTAAAACTGTGATGGAAAGATGATCTAAGCTTCATACAAAATTTCAAATGGTGTCACTCTTCTGTGTCTGAGGTTGTCTGAATTTGTGGCGATGTGCATTGTTTATCTAGAAGCTATTGTGACCATTTCTACAAAGGTTTACTAGAAATTAATAAATATAATTTGACCTCAGGGATTAAAGATTATAACTAATGGAAAATTATTAATAAAGTAACTTTATTAAGGAGTCCCTATGCAGTCAACATTATTTGAAGGATCTCTTATTATAATGAGCAAACTGCATTTACTTTTGAAAACAGATAACAGGAAAAAGTTGGAGCCTTTGCAAGGAAACATAGTATTTCACCTGACAACAGAGAAGTGTGTGGTTTTATACTCCTAACACTGTCAAGTAGAATTACTCACTCTTCTTGTCACTATTCAAATTATTTCAAAAGCTACTGCTGTTCACATACAGGATAAGGATATGAAAATAGCTAATTATAAAACAGGATTTGATCTATGCTGGCACCAGAAAAAGCACCCTACTCCTAGGACAGGTCTTGTAAATTTATATAGCTTGCCTTTAATCCCAAAATTGCAAATTGTGATTTTAGATGGCCAGCTAAAGTATCCAGAGATGGATGCCGAAGTGTCTCATGTCTTTCACAATACCTATTCTGTTCTTCTATAAAATTGCTACTGATTTTGACATCTTAAATCCTACTGAGTCAATAAAAAAACCTATACGCTGCTGTCCAGTGCAATATATATTTGTAACAACTTTCTCTCTTCTGGAAATGTTTCTCTCCTATACAGAATTTCTAAGCTGTGCCAGCCTGATTTATGATTTTTATGATTTCTGCAAGTGCCTACAATGGCCTAAACTGTGGTCACAACACCTATTCCTATTTCATGCTACATCATATATGAATGCAAACTGTTGTTTATGGCAAAACAGAAATTGATTCATCTATTTTAGTAACTAAACCTGTATTATTTCTTTGGACACTGTTTGCTGTCAATATTGATAGTTATCTAACAAACTGTCAGTGTCCACAGGCTGAGTTTCCCCTAATGGGCATCAACTAGACAGTGTTGCATGGTAGGAGAAGCAAAACAGCAACTTCAGGCTGTAGGAATAAAACACGAGGTAAAATG
>VZTV01119953.1:0-13584 GCA_013400875.1 Anhinga rufa | reverse complement strand
CTCTTCTCAGTGGTGCCTGATGACAGGACAAGGGGCAATGGGCACAAGTTGGAACACAGGAAGTTCCACTTAAATATGAGGAAAAACTTCTTTCCTGTGAGGGTGCCAGAGCAGTGGAACAGGCTGCCCAGAGAGGCTGTGAATTCTCCTTCCCTGGAGACCTTCAAAACCCACCTGGACGCGGTCCTGTGCCCCCTGCTCTAGGTGTGCCTTCTCATGCAGTGGGGTTGGACAAGATGATCTCTGGAGGTCCCTTCCAACCCCTACCATTCTGTGATTCTGTGATTAAAACAAAACAAAAATAAACTAAACTAAATAAAAAAACAAATTGCAACAAAAAAACAACCAAACAAAAAACCCTAATTATATGTCCCAGCAATAAATTATGAAAGATCAAAGGCATTGGCAGAATTACTGGTCCCGAAATTGCATGGAAGTTCTAATGTTTTCTTGGACATGTATTATATCTATGTTTTGAATTAAAAAAATTCCAACCTAAAACCTAACATTTCCTGTCAATCTGCCTAGAGGTCAAAATTCTTTCCTGACCTCGAATCTCACAGATTAACTTTGAGCATTTGAAGAAGTCATAACTAGACAACAGTTGTTCAAGACACATAAATCTGTCAGGCATATGTTGTTAGTTTCTTACTCTCTACTGTTATTTAACCTTGTCTTTTGCTACACATGGCACAAGTAAACAGATTTATTCATATAGTTCCCACAATAATTTTCTTCATGGTTGTCTGTGGTGTGGGTGAATCTTATCAAATGTTTTCATTTGAGTTTTTTGGGGGTTTAGTTTGGGTTTGGGGTTTCCTTGCTTAGTATGGAGTTGTTCAGGTTTGTGGTAATATTTCTTTCTTTTTTTCACTTGAATTTTCTTTTAATTATTATTTAAAAGTATAATTTAAGTTTCTTGAAAAAAAAAATTAAATTTCTAAATAACCAAAATATTAATCCCTCTGATATGGAGCTCCCAAAATATTTAATCTTCAGTCCTGTCTTTGGAATATCTGTGAACAAGTAGAAGAATAAAGAATAAGTAGAAAAGAAGGTTATGATGGGATGTGGGAAATAACAGGAGAATTGTATTCTTCACAGTAGCTCCTGCAGTGCTGATATCCCATAGTCATTCCCCTTTATCACAGTAGTTTTCCTATCTCTGATTACTCCAGCTTTTACAACAGATCATCTGGTTCATTTAAATAAATTATAAGTACCAAAACTTTTAGAGGGAGCTAGTTATCTGACATATGCGATGTTTGTTGGGAGCATGGTATATAGCTCCTCATCTACTCAAGAGCTGGCTTACTGCCTCAAGGAATATGAAGCCTGCACTTCTGTGGCATACAGAGCTTTCAGTTTTAGAAGATCCCTTTCATGCCACCAAAATGAATGTTGCCATTTTGGCTTTGTAGATTTCATTTTTATCTTCTTAACTGTGTTTCATACATGTACATACGTCCACTAGGCATACCTGTATTATATGTATTAATGTAACAGAATGCCTACCATTTGGTTGTAGGTTTCATCACATAATGATAAGAGCAATATGTGCTTTTATTTGAATAATTTTCTGAACACTATGACCTCCTGATCTACTTTCTTTTACATTAAAACTAAATGGTCTAAAGAATTAATAGCATAGAAAGAAAAATCTAATTTTGATTTTGGTAAAAATAATGGCTATTTTAATTTAATTTTGCTTTAAGACTTTAATTTCATTTAGAATTTATACTGTAGCAATTTACAATGATCAGTTGCTAAAAGACAGCTTCCTGAAGGTCCATTCGAATTGCATAAATGAAAATGTCTAGTTAAACAAAAATTAACAATTAAATAAATTTACAAACATAAACAATTTTAGGTTCTTTATACACTGAAAAGCACTTAGGCATTGCAGATATTTAGTCATTTTGCAACAGAAAGTCAGTGGTTAAAAACTTAATAAAATATAAGGGTAAAGTTTTGACCTTTAATATAGATTTTGCTTTTAGTCAGTTCCACTGAAGAATCTTTCCCAGATGATGGAACAAGATTCAAATTTCCCTTTAGCCTTTCTTGCAGGTCTTCCCATTTTGCTTATTTCCTTATTCCATGAGCAGACCACAAAGTAGAGCTCCTCATGTATAAATTTCACCAATCTTGTCTTTTGCTATTTTCCTGCTAGCTATATAGCTTAAGAGTAATTGGGCCGTGTGGGATGGGTGTAACTATGAAGGATGATATTGTTATAAGCAAGGAATATATTAGACCTTCGTAGACTAACCAGTTTCTCTCCCTGTTTCATTTAGTGAGACAAGTTATGAGATAGCAAATAATCTGTTTTCTTCTGTAAAAGACTGGTTGACTAAAATTTTTTATCATTTAATGCTGCAGAAAATAAACAAGCCTAACATAATTTATTCTAACATCAAGTATTACATGTTTTTTGAGGTACTCTCTTGTTTGTGTCTAAACCTTTCCTATTGAAAAGCTGCAATTGTTTCTGGAAATAAACACTTAAATTCACACTCCCTGGACGAGTAAAAATCTCATCTTATTGGTCATTTACTTAGTAAAGCACTATGATTAAGCCTTTATTATAATATATCTGTATTTCAACTTAAATAGAAAGCAATTTTTATTAGGGAATGGGTTTGGTTTGGGGAATTGCATTGGAATCTGATTTGGTGGGAAAAATCTTTATGAACCTTTTTTGCCACAGTCTTTACTGTTAAGACTTACCTTCAGGAATCCCAAGCTCCTGAAGTCAGAGGGAGAATCTGGAGCAAGTAAGACTTACCCTCAGTGAAGGACCATGATACAGAATATTTAAACAGATTGGACACATACTAGTACTAGGGACCTGATGGGATGCAGCCATGAGTGCTGAGGAAGCTGCCCAATGTCACAGTGATACCACTCAATAACCTTTGAAATATGGCAAATGAGGGACGTCCCTGGGGACTAGAAGAAAGGAAATGCCACTCCTCTCTTCCAGAAGGTCAATAGGTGAGATCTGGGCAACTACAGGCTGGACATCTGACAGAAGGGTGATGGAGAAAATCTTTCTGGTAGGCATTTCCAAACATGTAAAGGAAGGATTTACAAAGTGGAAATTATGACTGACAAACCCAACAGCCTTCTACAACGAAATGGCTAGCAAGGTGGGTGAGGGAAGAGTAGTGGATGTTATTTATCTTGAGTTTAGCCAGTTATTCAACATTGTCTCCCATAAAATCCTCATAGACAAACTGATTATATATATATGGGCTAGATAAATTGACAGTATAGTGCATTGGAAACTGGCTAAGCACTTGGGCTCAAACTGTCATTCAGCTGCAGGCCACTCACTGGTCGTACACCTTGGGGGTCAATACTAGGGCCGTCAGTGACTTGAATAATAGGATAGAGTGTACCCTTAGCAAGTTTGCAAATGCAACTGAATTTATACACACCAGTTAAGAAGTTAGAGATCACTTCAATGGGAGCAAAAATGGTTAGCAAAAGGGCTGTGGCTTGTAACTGTGAATGGCAATACTAGTTTACTGAGAAGCTGAATATAAAAATGCTCATGTAGTTATTTTGGGATTCAAAACAATCAAATGTCAAATCTCATTGGCATGCTTCTACTTTTATGGGTGCAACAGGCCTTTCTTTTTACCTGTAAGTTTTTTAAATTGTGGAAAATAAAATGGACAGAAGTCAGTTAGCTTAAAAAAATGTAGCATATGGTATATCAAGCACTACATTTGTGAATAATGAAATATGCAAATAAAGAATGAGGAACAACACACTAGCAAACTGCCTCATAGAAAAGGATCTCTGAGTCACAGTTAGCACACATATGCACGAGTCAATAGTAACATACTCTCACAAAAAGCCAGTAGTAATACACTGATAGGTATATTGGCCTTTCTGCCACAGTTCTGTGATTGACGGGAGCATCAATCAGAGATCCAAAACTCGATTTGTTACCAAAGCTTTTACATAGGTTTTCTTTAGCTTGGGCAGTTTGGCAAGCATCAGAGTTGTTTCCTATTTCTTATCAAACCACCAGCAGAGATCAACTCCTGTCCTTAGGCTATGAGTTTGGACTTCCCTTTTGCACAATAGAAACCAATTTTTATTTTATTATACATTTCAGAATTAGCTGCATCTTATTGCCATATTTAAAACATTTAATCTTATTTCTGACACCTGTACCACAAAACTACTTTCATCACTGTTTAAAAATCTTCAAGACTAGTTAGATCTGTTGAATTACAAGCATTCTGTTTTTTCTGGTCTTCACTTCTAGGTATTTAAGACAGTTTCAATCTCAGCACAGAACTGTACATAAGAACAACAATGTAATTGGCTTAAGAAACCTCCCTTTTCTATCTTGATAATTCTTACCTAGTGGCATATCAAAATCTTTAACAATTATATAAGGCAAAAAATGTATGACATGAAAGCACACACAACAGTGTTTTCTCTTTACATTGTATTAGAAAGACTGCAATGGGAGTGGTACTCAGACTGGTATTATCTGTCAAGGAGATTGTTAGGATCTAGAGAAGTACATTGAAAATAACTGAAAAATATGTTGAGATAGCTTTATTTGTTTAATCTATAAAAAGAGAGCTGACAGTAGAAATAGAAACAGTCGTATATGTCACGAAGATGTCAATGATGGATTGCTACCTAGGAAGGGACAGGAATCAATTATCTGAAATGACAACACTAAATTTTGGTTAACCAGTAGGGAAAGGAAGAACAAACCACAGTTTTTCTTACTTTGAAATCAGTGGTTCATTAAAAAAAATGAGCTAAGAAAGTTGTGGTTGTGTTGGATAGTATGGGACCAGGGCATGATTTAAATGGTATGGAATAAGGGGTGGAGAACATACTGGTTTTGTCTGGGACAGAGTTACTTTTCTTCACTGTAGCTGGTATAGTGCTGATGGCACATTGATGCTTTACTTGTTGTTAAGTAGTGCTAAGTATCACTAAGTAGTGCCTATATTAAACAAGAACTTTTCCAGCCTCCCATGCTCTGCCAGGTACACAAGAAGCCGGGAGGAGAGGGGTCACAGCCAAGTCAGCTGATCCAAACTGGCCAATGGGATATTCTATATCATATGACTTCATGACCAGTATATTAACTGGGGGAGTTGGTGCAGGGCGGGGTGCTTGTGGCTCAGGGACTGGCATCGGGTTGGCGGGTGGTGAGCGGTTGCAGCATGTGTTGCTTGCTTTGGTTGTTTATTTCCTCTCCCCCACGGGTTTCATGTCTTTCTCATTATTTTTATTTTCATTATATTCTTCTTATTGTTGTTTTTGTTGTTATTGTTTTATTTTAATTATTAAACTGTTCTTATCTCAACCCATGAGCTTTCTCACTTTTACCCTTCTGATTCTCTCCCCCATTCTGCCAGTAGGGGAGTGAGCAAGTGGCTGTGTGGGGCTTAGTTGCTGGCTGGGGCTAAACCACGACACCAGCACAGGGTATTTCCAAGAAAATACTGGATAAATATCTTTCTAGAATGATGTGCACATGCCTGGTCTAAAGTTGGGGCAAGAAGACTGTTCTAGATAACCTAGATGTCACTGCTAACATGTTTTCTATGTTCAAGTGCCATCATCCTGAGTCAGGGTAAATTTGTTAGGTTTGCAAATATCACAGATTTTACCTATGTGAAACTACTCTGGAATTAGATTTATGGTGTTGCAAATATTACATTCTTAAATAAAGTGTTTACTAGCAAATGCACACATGCAGAGTGTGATATTTATGAGTGCCTTTGGTATAAGCACAGTAATAATTTACAGATGAACTGTATTTTATTAAGGAACTCATGTGAAAACAGGGCAAAACCTAGCCAGTGAAAGCAGAAGAAAACTTACAGAGGTTACCAGAATATAATTTAATGTATTTTCTTTGAAAGTTCAGTTGACCACCTTCCAAACATGTCTATATATATGGGCATGTGTTTACATGAATAAACATGTTTTCCAAATATGTCTATAGTATCTATAAAAAGTGCAAATGCAGTGCAAATGCAACCAAGGACGATATGCATCTTCAATGTGTAATTTTCTAATGTCATTCGCTTGCCACCTGTCATGCAAAATGGTGGCAAAGAAAAAAAAAGTCTCCAAACTTCAATTTGTTAAGAAAAGCTTTTATTTTGAATCTTTAAAACATATAATTTAGGAAATGCTGATGAGTATTTCTAAAGTATTTTGCAGAAAGGATATTTATTAAAAACTTCAAAATTATAATGTGGTTATAGCTGAAATTCTCCACAAAGTTTAGGACTCCAGTATTGTTAGCTTGACACTGAAAATACAAACCAGTTTTGTTCCAGATCGCTTGTAGGTGGAGTTTGAGAAGTGAGACAACTGACTGATGAAGAGAAACACAGAACACAGAGAAGAGACCTGCAGAACCCTCCTAACAACATTGAGGAAGAAATCAGAGAATTTTAAAGAAAAAGGAAACCAAGAGAATCCAAACAATCAAAGGGGAGAATGTAATTGATTGTCCCTCAGGTGACTAAAAGATTACAGAGAATCAAAATAATATAATTTTCTGAGCTATAGCTAAGACACTGTGAGAGATTTCAGTGAAGTCTAATTCAACTGATACTCCTGTTTCTCAAGCATACAAGATACTTCATGATTTTAGCATTTTGAGTAACTAAAATGAAAAAAGAATGTATGTGTTTGCTGAACTGAGACTCAAACAGACAAATTATCTTTAATGATGCTCTTTTGCTTAAGGAGATGCATTTCATTAGGGACTGATTAAAATCTGATGCCTACATGCCATTTCAGGATGATCAGAGAGAAAAAAATTTAGAACTGCCTTCCTCAAGAAAATATTTTCCTTACTTTCTGTCTGCTGCATGTAGCAAAAGCTTAGAAAAATCAGTCAGAAGCATTTTCTCAGTGTTCCTCTTTTGGGAAGGTTTAAACTAAAAATGTTACATAATTTCAGAAAACAAAAAATACCTTTCAAAATGGTTTATTGGTAATTTGCAAAGCTTCCTGTAAATAATATCAGTATTTCTGTAGGAAAAGTTGATGTGCATACACATGCATACTACAAAAATGGAGCATTAATCCCAGGAGAAGACAGATCTTTAAAGAATTCAATTGGTTTTTCCATAATGAAATATTTCTTTTTATGTAAAAAAAATAAACCAATAGCTCCAAAAGCTGATCAAATTTTATTTATATATGAATACAGTTTGCAACTGTAATAACTAGGCAATATCTTCTCTATTAAAAATTAAAAAAAAATGAAAGTTTCTTCCTGAATTTAGAATCATACCATACTTGTAAATATTATTCCGAAATATATATATTTTTAAACTATATACATTATTTAACTTTAAATAGGCTATATACAAAACAAACAATTCTATAAAGTTTGAAAAGGACTGTTGTATTATAAATCAGGTAATTATTTGAAGCTATCTTAGCTAGGTATAAGTACATTTTCAAGCCCTATTAATCTTAGTAACACAGGTTAATAACCAGCCACAGTTATGGTAGATATTTTCTCTATTAGAATGGTTCCTGAGGGCTAAATCTAAGGCTCACTGAGTTAATTTAGACTTTTAGTAATGACATTAATGGAGCATGATGTTCACATTGTCTCTGTATGAATACAGGTTAAAGAACCAGTAAAATCTCAAGTAATGAACACAGGATCAGGAAGCTCTCATTCATAAGCATAGCGGGCATGCTCTATTGTTTTGTTAATTCATGTAGTCTTTGTTGCAATGACCTCCATCTTTCTGTGTGTCTAAATGTGGTACCATAATTCAAAAACATAATTTGTTTATATTCTGTCCAATTTATGTACACAGGACATGAGCATAAACCCTAATTATGAATATGGGCATAATCTTTGGAATTAAAATTTCAAATCTCAATGCTATAACATAAAGTGAAAATGCTTCTCACTTAAACAGATCTCCTATTAACTCAAACTCCTTTGCAGTTACTTTGAAGAAATATTATCAGAAGGAGGAAATCAAGGTCTACCCCAGGATTGTCTAGAGAGCTTTCTGATTAAGGTCTTTTACTGGAAAATGAGAGTTTGCATGCAACCCCCTTCCAAGCTGAAGAGGGCTTAGAGACAAGACTCTGCTGCCTGAAGGAGTACAATACATAACAGATACTATTTAAAGAACAGCAGTTGTAACTGCCCTCAGGATACTGTGCATTGTTCTGAATTCACGGAGACAGAGGCACCCGCTCTACAGATTCATCCTCCCACTGCATGCACTTGTGGTTTTCCATTTCCTGCTCTGGATGTCTCCACATTACTCCTTCGGGAACACTGAATTGTGTTACTGGGTGCCTAGGACTTCTGGATAGCCTTTGCAGGCACCTACCACCACCAATGAGTACTACCCAGACACCCGCTTAAAATTTCTGATTCAAGTTGTTCAATCAAAGAACCTATTTTTAAGACATTTTAAACTTAAACTGGCCAGGGAAAGGAGGTATGTTTGCCACTTTTTATATTTCCAAGTCAGTTTTCAAATCCTTGTAGGCCAGAAATTAAATTTCTTTATTAGGATCCTAGAAAATTTCTGACCCAAGTAGTCAATATCAATATGTGTGAAACAAACAGGAGCTCTTTTTGTGAAACACTTCAGCAAACCTATTAATAGTATGGCACATAGTGGATATAAAAACACACAAGGACCTACAGTGTTACATTACTTATATCAATGTAGATACAGTAGTTCAGTATTAACACAACAAAATTGAGTAGAGAAATAGACAATAAAAATTCGGTATTTTCTGCAACATTAAGTAGATTTAATTTAACATGCTTCATTTTGCTCTCTTATTTTCCATATTAAAAACAAAGGAGCATGAAAAATTATTTAATAGATCCCAGTTCAGCAAAGTCCCATTTACACAAAAGCTTAAAGACATGCTTATTCCACAAAATATTTAACCAGAAAATAATACATCCTTATAATAAGGTAAATGTCAATGTTATTTATTCCATTGATTTACGGTATAGGGAAAAATATTCATTATTATGCTATATATATGATGAATATCTATTACACTTTCATAAGAACTTACACCATTATGTTAAATGTAGATATTTTTAACTGTATATAGAAACTGTTTCTGGAAAAGTTACTGAGTGTATTCTCCTGATATANTTTTAGTGTTTGTCTATTTCTTTTCTAAAAAAATTTAATTAATTAAAGAATACCCAGTTCATTTGTGAACTGAAAATCCCTTTAACCGCTTAGCTACTGAATTAATTTTTAGCATTCCTTTTAACCCTCTAATATTAAAACCTGGTAAATTCACTCTGTTATACCAGGCTTCTTGATATGAATTTATTGTTGTATTAACTACTGAGAGTGCTAGGTTGAATATTTCAGGAATGAGTGTTGCTTATGACTGCATGCTCCCATGGAGAAGTAAGTAAAGGGAAAGTCCAACTGCGATTTTTTCTTTAAACTGACTTCATGACAGAGGTCATGATATTGGCATGAAGACAAACTACTAAATCAATCCTTGCTTTTCCCTTTGCTCACTTCTTCAAGACAACATGTACTTATAGCTAGACATTCATCTTGGGATTCATGTCAGAGTAGTTTTACAGAAGGAAGGAGGGAGGCTTAGGTGAGAAGTTAAGGACTGCTAGATTACTTTTTCTGTGGGTATCTCACTGTCACATTTCAGTTTTACTTGACTCTAGACATGCTATTATCAGAATTATTACTGTTCCTGACTCACAGTGGAATGCTATTGAATGGGTAGCTGCAAAAAAATGAAGCAATGTCTTTTCTGTTATATTTGACAGAATATTCAGATCTGGGTTTAAAAAAAAAAAAACAAAACTGACCAACCAACCAAAGACAAAAAGTAAATCAGAAAAATAAAAAAAAAATAATAAAAAAACACCCTAAAACCCCCCAAACTCAAAACCCACACAACTAAAAAAAAAAATATTAAACAAACATTGAGTTTGTTCCTGGAAACAGGAAAAATTAAGGGATAATTGATAATTTAAAGAAGGTGGAAATTATAGTAAAAACCCAAAGGTCAACAGAATATCAGCCATCAACATGAAATCAAATAATGAAATGTTAGAAAGTTTCACAATTCATACTCCTACCCTGTGACTATATAGTAAGCTCATCTGTTATTACTTCTTTGATGATCCAGTTCTCTACAGAATATTGATTTTATTTTCTGATGGCAAGAAACAGTAAATTTTTGTCAGTGTTCTCCGTGTGTCAGCAGCTCCCCAGAGCTGGAGGCTGGAAGCAGTGGGGGCTCCCCATGGAGTCAAAACAGCAGGACTGTGTGGCCAGGGCCTGTCACACTGCCCCAGCCCTGCCAGGGCACAGGCCAAAGATGGGATGGGACATTGGCCCATAGATAGCCACCAGGGTCAATGTCCAGACCAACAGGGTCCATGGCTAGTCATAAGCATTGCTGTGACATCGCAGCTCAGGTGGGCTCCGCAATTGAGATCTCCAGCCCAAAAGCAGTTCCCCAAAGAACGGGCAGCCATTGCTTAGGCATCTTCTAAGTTTCTTCATAAAAGCTTTTCTCACCAAAGAGTTGAATTTGGACTCGGCCAACAAACTTGCGGAAGATGGGAGTGGGCTCAAGGTCCTGAAAAATTTTGATCTTGACTTGTTTTCTGTGGAAGACTGTTTAAAAATCTTACTCTCCTACAACATTTTATTAAAAGAGCATGTAAATATACAAAGATACTTTCAGAAAAGTTAAAAGACAACACTAACTTCACACAAAACAAGGGAAGTATAATGTAAAGTAAATTCAAAATACTCTAAAAGCCTCAGTCCTAAAAACTTAATTCATGGTTCTGTTGTGTATAATTTACTTGTATTAGAAATAAAAGAACTCTGATATGAATCATTTTTGTTTGTAGGAGTCAAATGCACACATTCAACTCAATTTAAATGGACAGACAACTTGGTATGCACTCATACTTCCTACCCATTTTAAAGGTGTTTTTCAGTGTTGCAGACAGCTGATTTCTTTTTGCTTACATGTATATTTTAGTATGGTTGGAGTATCTTTTGTTCTTCTATCAGAAGACTATGTCCAACCAGTTTGCTCTTTTATTAGGTTCCCCTTTCAAAATATATGCATATTTCTACTATTTCTTGCTCTCTAATAGTTAGCCATGTTCAGTATAACAGAACAAAGAGTAACAAGACTGTCATCCAGAAATACATTAGGAAGGTAAACACCAGTAAAGTCCTGCATCTGCCTTTCAATTGTGTTAGCTGGGACAAGAAATAGCCAGCCACAAAGGACTGTGGTGGGTTGACCTTGGACTTTTGTCAGATGCCCACCTAACCTCTCTCTTACTCTTACTCCCCAACAGGACAAGGTGACAAAATAAGGTGGAAAAGATCGTGGATTGAGATAAAGACAGGGAGATCACTTCGTTACTACCATCATGGGAAAGACAGACTTGTCTTGGGACACCCGGATGCCTGGATCCCCACAGTGCTGGTAGTGCTGTGGGTCTCCCAGATTCCAGGGTCCCCGGGTCGCCTGCGTTCTCATGTGTAGTGGGGGTGGCACAGGTAGGCCCAGATATCTGAGTGTCCCTATGTGTACTGATGTCTGACATAGGGCAGCCCTGGCCTCTTCTCACAGAGGCCATCCCTACAGCCCCTTGCTGCCAACACATGGACACATACACCCAACTTGAAATGTAAATTATGATTCTGAGGTCTAATACTCACCACAGTGAAGTCCTGCTTCAGCATTTCAGTTGTGTTAACTGGGGTCAAAACCAGCCAGTTTTCAAACAGGGTTGATTAGTTTATACAGAGAACTGTGCAATAATACTGCCTGTGGCAGAGTCACCTGTACTGTATTATAAAGTTAGTCTACATTTTTTTTAAAATACCTCCAGCTGGCAAGAGCATTAATACATAACTGCCATGCTACTCCACAGGGTAGACAGTGGAACACATAAAAAAAGTAGATCAGATTGAAAAACAGGTGATGCTTGCAATTCTAAATTATTACTTTTAGTTCCTTCCCTTGTACAGTCATAAATACCCAGAATATATGTACAAGATACTGCCTTTCACTTTCTGTATATGAATTAGCACATTTATCAGTAAGAATGATAAAGGGTGATTTACTTTGATACAAAAAAAAAATTGGAGAATGTTCATAAAAACCCTTATCATACAAAAATGCATTGTACTTTACTGAACAATATAAAGTGCCCTTCTCACAATATACTTCTTTATAGAGTTGTCTGAAAATCAGGGTTTATGCTGTGTAAAAATTTCTGGTTGGTTTATGTATATATTTATGATCTGAAACAAAATAAGAAATATAACCCAAGAAGTGAAAGGTGCTCACACTTCAGGGGAACTTTCTTTCTTATCAGCCTCATCTCATGCTAGATGCATCCATGGAATTCTTAACTATGTGGACTATTTAGGTGAGAAAAAAATTACCACGAGGAAGTGAAACACTGGAACAAGTTACCCAAAGAGGGGGTGAGATCTCCATCCTTGGAGGTGTTCAGGACTCAACTAAATAAGTTCCTGAACAACCTGATCTAATTAAAACTTCTTTGAGGAGGTTCGACTAGTTGGCTTCTGGAGATCCATTGCAAAAGGTTTATTGACAAGGAAATTTTTTTTTAATGACCATAAAAACATCATGCAAGGAGCTGTCCATCTGGGACATGTTGCAATGTAAAAATCGAAATTAAGAATATCAGTGTGACTGTCACTTATTATGCCATCTTGATGGAAGATTTAAGACAAAAATTAAGCTCAACTGCCAATAAAATGTTCCTGTAGGTCTATGGTTGCCACTTCTATGACTTTCTTAGCCACAATAGGTTTCCCAGAAACAGCTAGGTGCTTTTCTCTGCTGAATAGAGAAAGGTGTTCTCTCTAATAATTTTTTGTATCTCTTATCTCTTTGCTTAAATACTGCCAAAGGTGTTGCAACACTTCACTGTCTGAACATCATCATATCTATGACAACAGAAAGTCATTTTGTAATTCTGTTCATTCAGTGCTCTTAATTCCTATACTTTGCGTTATGTTGTTATAATCTCTGATTTGTGCTATGATTGCTTTTTCCTTTTCACAGAAAAACATAATTAACATTATCTTTTCAAATGCACACATACTTAAATTGCACGCAAGCTCTCATCATAGCTGTCTTTTTCATCTAAAACATTTTCTTTCAGAATTTCATATTTTTTAACTTCTTCATTTCATATGGAAGGGAGAAAGGTTGATTTTTTTTTTATAGTAAAAGTTGATTTAAGAAAAAGCCATTCACATTATTATGCACAATAATTGAAACATAGGCTTTTGACCTAGAGTTCCCAGACCCTTACTTTTTTACCCTAATAAAACTTTAATCTATAACAGTTGTCATATAAAAAAGATCTATTACCACACTGTGATGCCTATTTTATCCTAGGTACCTAGGTACCTAGTTGTGGTTTAGCTCCAGCCAGCAGCTAAGCCCCACACAGACACTCGCTCACTCCCCTACTGGTAGGATGCGTGAGAGAATCAGAAGGATAAAAGT
>VZTV01119952.1:8327-19965 GCA_013400875.1 Anhinga rufa | reverse complement strand
TTTGGGCTCGTTAAAGAGCCTATAGTGACTTGCTCTGACCTGTGTAAATTAGTTTGCTCTGACAAAAGGTAGCATGGCTAGCTGGGAGAGTGCAGGTGGCTTGCAGAAGCCACAGTGCATCTGTAGTGTGGCTAAGTCTGAAGAATTAACGGGGGAATTGCCAGGGAGATTTTGTTGTGAAGTTACATCAGACATGTAACTGAACACTTCAGAATCTCCTGCTAGAATTGTGGTTTTGGTATGAAGCTAGCTGCATGATGTATAAAAGGATCCTTGCAGCAATGACTGCAAAGGAATTCCTGTTGCAGGCAGCTGTAGGGTGGAACTTGTTAGTGTGTTGTCTTTTTCTTGAAGGGGGGAGCAAAACCCTTGCCAGCTTTGGTGGGCAGGGGGAAGAAGGCATGGGGGAAGGCAGCTGGTGTCTGGGATTATTGTATTGTCACTCATGGTGACCTGTACTGGCCTATTACTTCCTTTCTTTCTGCGTCTGTCCAAAATCGCAGTTGTAGAGCAGGGACTAGGTCTTCGGTCTGTGCATGATGCTTAGCCCAGTAGTTCTTGCTGGGCTTTATTGAAATAAACATTGCAATGTATCATTCAGTAGTGTAAGCAAGTCATTGTACATGTGACTTAGTTTAAAAAACAGTGCTTCTCTAATTAAATATCCCCTTTATCTTCAGTAAGGGCAGTGGCTGGCAACAGAAAGCACAAGAGCAGCAATTTTTATAAAACAAAACCAACCAACCCCAAGCAAACCGCCCCCGTCCCGTCCCCCCCCAACAAACAAACAAACAAACAAAATCCCCAAATCACGCAAGCTTTTAATATTTAGGTGGTCTTCTGAAGCAGACAAAAGACTTTCTTCAGGACATTGTTAGAGATGCTTGGTAAGCAAAATAAAGACCAGCTTGCCTTTAAAGAGCAGTATCATCTGCCCATTCAGGCTGTGGCCACAGTGGAACATGTTTGGTTTTGCTGTGGTTTTGGGATTTTTTTTTCTGGCGATGCTCCAGGGTTTGCTCTTCATCATTTCCAAGACAACGAGAGGTGGACACCAATTGCTTTCTGTTGCACTAATGTTTCTCTCTTCCCCTCAGGATAGGATTTCTGGGACTTGGCCTGATGGGAAGTGGCATTGTCTCCAACTTGCTGAAGATGGGTCACACTGTCACTGTCTGGAACCGGACTGCTGAGAAGGTAGGCATGTCCTTAAGGTACAGATGATACTTAACCTTTTCTAGACATGTCGTTGCTACCCCTAGCTCAGGGAGGCCTGGAGTCGCCAATCGGTGGTGCTTGGGAGAGGATGCCAAAGAAACACAAGTGTATGCTTGCCACCTTGTTCTATTATTTCCTAGGTGCTCCTTGGTGGCCACTTTAGACTATATGAAGCTGTAGTCATCCTAGTATAGTCTCTCCTATGTGAAAAGTCCCGCTCTGTTGCCATTTTGTATGAGATAAGAGAGTTGCCAGAAAAATCACAACTTTGTATATATGTTGAGGATGCAGTGTAATAGCCAAGTCATTATGTTGTGGAGCTGGACAAAAAGACCAAGTGCTGGGGAGCTGGTCCTAGGAGTGGTGTGGTAAGATGCACTGCTTGACCACAGCTTCATCTACACAGCCATTGTGCTGTTCATGTTGCGGTAACAAAGGATCTGTTGAAAACCTGCTGTGTCATAAGACCAGGATGTGAAGGGTTTTATAGGTGTATTCAAAGTGAAAATGGAGCTTACATTATATTTACATGCTAGCCAGTGTTATCTTTGTAGTGGAGGAGGAAAAGTAGGTAACTTGGGGAGGTGTGGTACCCAGATGATATTGTGGAACATCAAAGGCAAGAAGGACACCATGGTTACTTTGTTAAATAGGATTAAAAGACTTCTTTTTTTCTTTTATCTGCAAAGCATGGATGGTATGAGGGGATAGGGTAAGAAGGAGCTAAGATTTTTGAAGCAGTAGCCCACTAAAACATGTCAATCTCAGCTGTGCATATTCCTGTTTACTGTCCAGTAACACCTTTTGATATGACTGTTTAGCAATTTTTTCCCCTCATCTCTCCTCCAGAAACCACAACATCCAGTCTCTTATCATTTCACCTAAGCGTTCTCTTTTCCTGTGCCTTTGTTTTGAAGCTCTTCACTTGGGGTTTCAGAAAAGCTGCAAAAGAGTCCTTTGTGTGTGTGTCTGTGTGTACAAACCAACAGAAGACAACCCAGTTGCTCTGTAATTAATATGCCTGATTCCTTTTGAGTTGTGTGTAGCAGCAGAGTTTGTTTCAGCAAAATGCTAAAGAACCCATTTGCTCTGTACTTAATTTTTCTTATGTTTGGATTTGTGACTTTTGCAGTGTGATTTGTTCATCCAGGAGGGGGCACGGCTGGGAAGAACCCCCGCTGAAGTTGTCTCCACCTGTGACATCACCTTTGCCTGTGTATCAGATCCAAAAGCAGCAAAGGATGTAAGAATTAGCTCTTATTTTTCCTCCACCAGCTAGACTACAAGATACAGTCACTGAATGCCAGTTCTGATTCCTAGTAACCATGGTAGCCTCGGTCATTGTAGATTCTGGACAGTGCAGCTATGTAAAAATAAATGTCCCAACAAAAATCATATTTTTAAAAAATAATCCCTGGGGGGTAAGTTTTGATATCCCTCTAGGAATCTACCACTGCAGTGCCAGGCTCGCTTGAACTGCTGTCCTGCAGGATTGGAGTTTCTTTGCAGACACCCTATTGCTTTACCGCTCTTCTGTTCCCCACAGCTGGTACTTGGTCCGAGTGGAGTGTTGCAGGGGATTCGCCCAGGGAAGTGTTATGTGGATATGTCCACTGTGGATGCAGATACAGTCACAGAGTTGGCCCAGGTAATCACATTGAAATGAACTTCTAACCTCTGTGACTCAGCAGCAGTACTGCAGTTCTTGTTGCTGTGGTAAGCGGTTGATAATAAAAGAAGCCCAAAAATCTTCAGAAGCATCTTTAGGAGACACTCAAGTCCCATGCAAATAAGACAAAACAAACTGTCAAATCTTGACTAGCAAACAAAGTTGGATGAGATGTTCCCTGGTGATAACAGCAAAGCCTGCAGATTTGGCAGGGCTGTTAGCTGGTGCCAATGCAAACAGCCAACCAAATTTTGATCCATTAAGAAGTATTTGTAGCCAGATTGCTATTCTGTAGCAAATTGGAGGAGAAAGCGCTGTCTGGATTAATAACTGTCCTTAAACCGATAAAATCCATAATCTGTGTATTTTAAATGTTCTGGTTGGGGAAAAAGAATGCCTTCATGTTTCATTCTGTAGAAATATTATAGAGAGGATTTCTGATTATTTCCTCTTTGGCATCTTGATTGTTATCCTCTGTCCTAAAGGCAGAGTGTGGTGTTGCACGAGGAAGGGGAGCTAGTTTTGGTGAAGTTTTAAGCAGACATATTGGTGATGCAGTAGCGTGTAACATGAATTGGGAGGATGAAGAGTCATACATCTTAGTAAACCTCTGGCTGAAGAGATCTATCAGAGGCCTTTTCTCTTTGGGTAGGAGGGGGAAAAATACCATAACAGTCAATTTTCTGGGATTCCTACACCACATCTACAGCTTCAGCACTGGTTCCTTAGCCGTTACAGGGTGCCATGGCAAAAGCACATCAGTTCAGCTGCTTAAAACATGCACAGTAGTGGTGCATGCAGGAAAGTGTTAGTGGAGTGAGAGGGCAAATTTTGGTCTTGAGTACTCTTTGCAGGATGCAGCACATCACATGTTAGTGCTTTCCTCTCCTGTTTATTTTGTCTGAACTGTTTGTTCTGCTTTAAAAATCTGTCCTCAGGCACAGGAATGCCCCAAACAATGTTCTTGCTGTGCTGCCTACTCAGCATCAATGCATGTTGTTCATGCACAGCTAACCAGAGATGTTGTTCTTCCAGGTGATAGTGTCCCGGGGTGGTCGCTTTTTGGAAGCACCGGTCTCAGGAAATCAGCAGCTATCTAATGACGGGATGCTTGTGATCCTGGCAGCTGGTGACAGGGGTTTATATGAGGACTGCAGTAGCTGTTTCCAAGCGATGGGGAAGACCTCTTTTTTTCTAGGTAATTGAAACACAAAGGGCCTGATAGCAGTTTCTTAGTCAGTGCAAGGACTGGGAATTCCACCTAGGAGTCTGAGAGGCATGTGTGTCATCTGTTTCTTGTCTTCTTGGGCAGTATGGGAAACCGGCCTGCTCTTATGAAACTTGGCCAGTTTCAGAGCCTCCAGCCTAAGTTTTCTTTTTTGAATACTGGCTTATTTTGGAGGACTTGTGATGCTTTTTATTTTAAATCGTACTTTGTTATGATTTCTCTCTTCCTTTGAGTGCTTGGAAAATGGGTAAGTTTTCTGAAGCCTTTCAGAGGAGGGGAGAGCTGCCGAGTGCTTGATATGAAGAGAGTCTAGTAGTGCTAATACTGTGTGGGATGGGGGAGCAAGGCTGCTGTATCTTTTCTGGAGGAATGCCCAATGGTATGTCTTGCTCCCAGGTGAAGTAGGCAATGCTGCCAAGATGATGCTGATTGTGAACATGGTCCAAGGCAGCTTCATGGCAACGATAGCAGAAGGACTGACTTTGGCTCAAGTGACTGGCCAGTCCCAACAGACCCTTCTGGATATCCTCAATCAGGGACAACTTGCCAGCATCTTCCTGGACCAGAAGTGCCAAAGTAAAGTTCTCTTACATTGTTTTATTATAGGACGTTTGCCACAACCTAGCAGCATTTCAGATAATGGCAGAAGGGAGAAAATAACTGTCCCATCTTCATCAGCTTGGGATTCTGGGTATTTTAGGCATTCTGGAAATTAAGAGCTGAGTTCCATTCCTTCCCCTTCATAGCCAGGGCTTCTGAGAATCCACCCCAAGCTCTGCATTGTCTACAGCCTGCTTAGGACTTGAGTTCATAGTGAGGATTTCATTGGGGCAGGGTCGTAAGTGAAATGGAGGGCAAGCTGCTTAGAAATCTGAGCTCGCTTTGTCAGTGGGCAGAAGTGACATGACCTGCTGTGGCCAGATGAAGATAGAGAGCAGAGAAACAGAAGAGCTAAAAGCAGTGTTCCTGGTGATCAGCATAGGAAAGGGAAGTTTGGTGTTGAATTGCAGGACCTTGCAGTGCGGGCTTGATTTACTTATGTCATGCTTATTTTTTGCACACATTCCTCTTGACAGATATCTTACAAGGAAACTTTAAACCTGATTTCTACCTGAAATACATACAGAAGGATCTTAGATTAGCTATTGCACTGGGCGATTCTGTTAACCACCCAACTCCCATGGCAGCTGCTGCCAACGAGGTGAGAGCTGTTCAGTGTTCAGATACGTGTTACTCAACATTTCTTCAGTAGAGCCATTTTTCAACAAGAGACAAAAATCTGAGAATTATGTCATCTCTAAGACAAGGGAACAGCGATTGAAATGTATTTTGACTAGGATGGAATTGGGTTTGTTTTGATTGTAGAAGCCCTTAGAATGTCACATCAGTAAATGCAGATGGCCTCAACAAGACCTGGTGTGTTCTGATCTGCACTGCTCTAATTACTTGACATGCTGTGCAGTTCTCTGGTTTGCAATGGTCAGCAAAATAATTTTTCTTCTGGGGAAAGGCTCCGCACAAGAGTAGGCACTGATCCTTTTCTAATTTCTCTTCTCTAGGTCTATAAACGAGCAAAAGCATTGGACCAATCAGACAACGACATGTCTGCAGTGTACAGGGCCTACATCCACTAGGCTGCACCGTTCTTACAGTTAATGCTATGATTATTGATTAATATTATGATACTGGGTTTTAACTCTGGACCAGTCCATCTCTGTCTCTCCATTTCCTTTTATACACAGACTTTGAGATCTGCCACGGAGGCAGCTGCTGCGGTGAGCCTTCCCCTGGTGGCAGAAGGCGGGGAGGAGGGGGCCCGGATTGTTGCAGTCTAATTAGAAAAATCCATGCCATGCACTGACAGTCATGGAACAGAACAGTGGCGGCTTGTTCAGAAGCTCTGAGGCAACTCTGCCAGAAATCTGCTGCTTGGCTGCTTTTATTTTCCTCTTTGTATGCTTGTCCAAGATGCTGTTTCTAATGATCCCTTTTCTCCTTTGCTGTGAAATAATGCGTGTGTTGGACTCTCTGCATCAAGGGGACAGGTGACATACATCCCATCTACTTGTGAATATCACTAAAGTCTGTGGTCCCAAGTAAGGTGAGGAGCATTCCTGTTAATCAGCCACTGTTAGAGAACAAAGCACCTCCCATGGAGGAGAAAGTAATGGGGTTGCGTGCAACGCTGTCTTGATTCTGTTTCTTTTTAAACTTCCACCTCCCCAGCACCTTGATGGAGGAATTATTGTACTGTTAAGAAGAACAGATTGCATCCATGTCTTCCCCTGTACAGACAATTATAGCTTAGGGAACACAAACCTTACTGAAAAGGAGAGAATGCCAGTGTAAATGAGCCTCCTAAAAGGCTAATTACAGCTGCCCATCCCACAAATAGCATTGAAGATTAACATGTTTGCATAGAAAACTGCAAGAGAAACATATAGCTTAAAACTGGGCCAGAGATATTTTGTTTGGGGAAGGAACAAACCTTGGGGTTGCTCCTGGCCTTAGCTTATGTTGCTTTACTTCTTGCCTTTTTTTTTTTTTGTTGTTTTGTTTACCCTTGTAGTCAGTAATTACAAAGGTATCTTGGATTGTAGCAGTGTCACAAGCAGAGTGATGAGCCTGAAAGGGGTGAGAAGAATGACTGTAGAGCCAAGAGATTGAGAATCCTTAGCTCCTTTCTCTGGCCTGTGCATGGTCACTATGTCTCTTAGCCTGTTTGATCATCTTTAAAGCGGGTGATGATTACCTACCTCACAGGGATATTTTTGTGTACTGATTAGTGATCTTTATACATGTCAGATTTTCCATACATGTTCTTTGTGTTACTACTCTGGGTACAACACTAGGACAGCATGAGACTTTTCCCTGTACCTGTGACTCTGCTTGTGGCCAGATAGCAACTTCTAGAAAGTCTAGTAAATAAAATGGGAGGCTAAGACCACTGCTGCGCTGTAGTCTAGAAATGTGGGACTTGAACTGCAGATGCCAAGGCTAGAGAGCAGAGATGCTCTCAGTGTCGATAG
Source organism: Anhinga rufa (assembly GCA_013400875.1). Classification (NCBI taxonomy): domain Eukaryota; kingdom Metazoa; phylum Chordata; class Aves; order Suliformes; family Anhingidae; genus Anhinga; species Anhinga rufa. The sequence goes on along the minus strand of VZTV01119952.1, from coordinate 12,821 downwards.
CAGAGCAACCCAGAGTCCAAAGGATGCCTGTCTAAAAATGCACAGAGTGTGTTTGTTTGTTTTTTAAATTGTTTTCAGTATTAGCCTTTTAGGAGGGTTCTTGCATTTTAGATTTGACAGTTAGCAAAAATGCCAGTAAGAAACTTTATTGGCCAAAACCACTTCTCAGTGGCACAATCTCCTCCCTTGGGTTGGGATTCTGAAAGGAAGGAAAGCAAATTCAAATTAGACCATGTTCCTTTAAATCTGTGAGGTCCACCCCTCCCACCACCTTATTTTCCTAGGAGCTTAATGGCTATGTAGGAAAATTTTCCTGTGGGTTAGGACTTCCTACCAATCCTGCTTTGTGCAGCACGTGCATATGGTTCAGGGGCACCTTATTAAGAAACAGAGAGCGTATCAGATACTCATTATGAATCATGACATCTAACGCCTAATGCTGTAAATGTTACTTTATTGAATATTTCACCTCCTGTGATCACTATTATTTGTGGGCTAATATTGTGTTATGCATTATGTCCTGTGGTGAACATCTAGTAATAGATCTGTTAGACATCACTTTGCCTGTTTGTCAGTGCTATGTCAGCAATACTAGTTATACATACATGTTTCTTTGGCAGTGCAACTGTCACCCTGCATGTAGATATTCATATTAAAGGCACATATAACTACCCAGGATAACCAGCCATTAGCCTGCTTTTGACACACTTGCGCTTCCCCCATCCAGAACTCAGCTACTAGCATTAGGAGTCCTTGGTTAAACATGCTGCAGTTAAGAAATCACTTACATTAATTGTGTATTGAGGGCATCTGGGGGAAACTGTTTTCTGGGGCAATTGTGTTTTTTGGGGGCAGGAGATAAGACCACAGGTTTAATAGTGTAAGAAATCACCTGGGAAGAAGAGGGAGGTACTGTCTCGGGTCCAGCTGAGAGTGGAACTGTGCTGAGGCAGTGCAGTAGTGTGCCTGTCCCGTCCCTGCAGAGGTCTCTTGGTGAATGGGTCTGAGCAAAGGAAATGGAGGATCTCCCTCGTTTTGACTTTGTGGCCTCTGGATAGAGAGAGAATACAAAAGCTGCTCTCAAGTCCTGTGACGTGTATTTCATAGTGAATTCAAAGAGCCATATTTGTGAGGGAGAACCACTCCCTAGGCAACTCACTGCTGCAGGTTTTGTTTTCCAGAAATACTGTAGTTCTCAAAATGGAGATCATTATTTATGTGGGAGTGGCAGGTGTGGACTAGTTAAACACTGTAATTTATCCTGGGAAAGTCTGCAGCTTTGTGGTGAGGTAGGTGGATGTAGAGTGGCTGGAGGATGTGGTGCTCCCAGCTAGCTGTACAATCACAGGTATGCCAGGGGGGAGCAGAAGGAAACAGAGCTCTGAAGTGGATGCGAAGTGAGGAGGAGGGATGGAAGTGTTGAAAACCGGACTGTTTCAGATGCTGTTGAGGTTGACTCATGTCAGTCTCACTCGGATTCTTGTATTTATGTCTGTAGCCTCTGAACATGGATCTTAATCTGTTCCTAGGCCTGAGATTTTGGGGGAGGGAGGGGGGGGGAAGCTGTGGATTGAGAGATGCTCTAATAAAACTGGCTAGTCAATGTTGTCTTAATATTGTAGACAATTCTGTAAAGTTCCTTTTTATGAGAATTTCTGTTTTAGCAATTTGCTTTTTTTGACTCCCTCCTTTTTAAAGATAAAATGTGACACTTGTGAAAAGCTTGTAAGAAAAGCAGTTTCTCTTTTCCTCAATGATAGACCCTATAGTTAATTAAGGTTGTGAATTTTTATTTTTTGCCTTGTTTTTAATTAACGTTTGTCATTCAGAATAGGATGTGTGAAAATGTTTAAATGGCAAAACAAAAAGTTTTTTTGTGCAATTAACAAAGCTACTGGCAAAAAGAATAAAAACCTTTCTTGGTAACACAATGTTCTTGTGGCAGTTTCTAAAGCTTATCAAACCTGTATTGTGGTGTTAAAGAAATGCGTGCATTACTCAAAAAAATCGGCGTTGCTGAAAAACAGCAGTATGCCTGAGAGCATTTTGGTTGTTGCAGAAGCCTGATCTTGTCAGTGAGGCACTATAAAGGATGAATTCGGAGAAATTCCAGCCTCCACATGCAGAGGGCTGCGTGCCTCTGGAATGAGACGGGGATGAAGGCTTAGTTTTAAAGCAAAGAATGATGAGAGATGGAGGTCTGTGAAGCCTCTGGTCTTGATGACTCCTTGTGATGTCGAAGTGTTGGGAGCCTGGTGGCCCAATTGCTCTGTCTGGAGCTTCCTTGGGGTTTTTTGAGCACTCACTCAGCAGCAAGTGGGGTTTTCCAAGACAAGCTGTCTTAACTGAAATGTTTGCGAGCTCCAGACTATTGCTTTTTGATAATCCAGGCAGCGTTTGCTGTTGAATAACAATAATGTTCACGGACTGAGGCACAATGGGCTAGTACTGATTAACGGTGTCCTTCAGTTAACATGAATTACAGGTGCTAAAGTAAGGAAAATTCACTTTAGCACTATGATTAAAAGCAATGCAAAATGTGATGGAGCAAGGCCACTGAGTCAGTGTTGTGTTCACAGCGGAAACTGGCAGAATCGGAAGCTTTACCTGCTTTGGGAATAACATGTTCTGTTCCAGCCCTACTGTGCTGATGTGGTGAAGATGATGATGCTGTTCACTCGCACCCGCAGGATGTCTTCTGCAGAAAGGGACCCACCAACTTCAATGCAAAGACTTCACTGCTGGTATAAATTTATTTCGATTTCACAATTTTGAGAGGAAACTGTTGAAACATTACCCATTCTGGAGGATTCTTACATGCAGCTCAGTTTCATCTTTACGGGTATGCCGCCGGGGGCGGTACAGACCGGAAGGACGCGCGCGTTGCGCTGCTGACGGCGAGCGCGCGCTCGGCCCTGCGCCGGGCGGGGAGCACGCGCCGCTCCCGCCCCGGGGCGNGGTGGCGGCCGCGGCCCCGGGCGGGGCGCTGCCCCCGGCGGTGAGGTCGTTTCCTGGCTCTCCGCGACTGCGCTGCGGCGCTCTGCGCGGGCCGTGGGGCAGCTGCCCCAGGGGCCGATGCCGTGCGGCCGGGCCAGGCTCTCGGGCCCGCCCCGGGCCGCGTTGCCGTGCTGCTCTCGGGTCCGCGACCGCCCGGCAGGCCGCGGTCTCCTCCGGGCTCCCCCTGGAGCTGCTTGCAGGGTCGCTGCCTTGGCGCTCGACCCGAGCAGCGCCGGGCGGGCTGCAGTTGACGCCGGCCCTCGCGTTGGCGCGGGGGGAGCCCAGCTGGCCTGCCTGTCAGCGCCGGAGGCAGACCCGCTCGCCCTGAACAGCGGAACGCGTTACGTGACCCACGTTTTTTCATAGCCAGTCCAACGCGCTGTTTGATGGAAGACCAGACCTAGCAAGCGGTAGGCAGGTACGGCAAAGCAGCCTTGTCGACCTGATAAAGGTAGGAAGGACATAGTCCAGCCAACACTGCAGGCGTCCGCAAGCTTCAAGAATTAGTGAGAGTTTCCTATCTAGGGAGGGAATTTTAGAGATGTATCCAGGCTAGGTGGAAAGCTGCACGTGAAAACCAGATTTTTATAAAATTGATGTGATTTGGAATGATATGACTAGCATTTCTCAAAAATACAGATGGGTAGTGCATAGGCATGGTGAATGAACTTGACTTAGTCTGAAATTAATACTAGGGCGGGGGGGGGAAGATGTTTTGCTGTCACTAGGGGGGTGAAAGACACCAATGGTGATTTGAAGTAGAAACATCTGTGTGGTGACAGTGGGGTGGCAGAGGCATTAAAGGCATCTGCTTCACCTACATGATTTCTGCTCCTTTGGGAGCCTGGAGGAGAGCAAGTGTTACAGAGGACGAAAGAGCAAGGAATCTAGTAAGTCAATATGATGCCTAGAAATCTGAAACAGGCTTAAATGGTGAAAGTCGGTGGTCCTGTATTCACACTGCTTTGAAGGATAACCTAGGTTTGTTGTGTGTACCTGCTTTGGGTGAATGTTTGCTGAAACAAAGCCATCCTTATCCTACTCTTTGTTCAGGTAACTCTCGCATAAGATGACGACACGTTAGTGAGTAGTTATTTTGTGTTTCTCATGGCAAACAGGACCTGTCTAGCAGAGACCCCGCAGGCTTAAATTTCTGAGTTGACCACACCTTTCCAATTTTTCTGTGGGCAGCCCACTCAATCCATTCCCTTCCAGTACTTTCCATGTGGAAAATTTCTCCTCCCTTACAATGTAGCACAAGCATCAGTCTCTTTTTTTTGTCCCTTGCTTGTTTCTGTTCCCACTTCTCTGATGATCTTTTGCACGGGGTCCTGTGGTTTAACAGAAATGCTTAGCTGTGGTTTGAGGATCTGCTTTTTACAGGCTTCTCTGTAGCAGACAACTGATTGGGGCCTGAGGTGGTGTGTCATCAGATCTGAACTTGTTTGTTACTGAATTCGCCCAGATGATTGGGATTCCTCAGCCTTTCTCTCCCCC
>VZTV01119946.1:0-14372 GCA_013400875.1 Anhinga rufa | reverse complement strand
ATCCTTTGCTCATAGTCTCATAGTCTCATAAATCTGGCCTAAAAGCATGTTGAACACACAAAGCTTTGACTGCTCAGAATTTAATCAGAGGATGGACTTCTTATGGAGAGACTGCTAAGTGCATCTGACATTTTAATTTCCAATTTTTCTCCCTGCATTACCTTTAGACTGGTTTTGTATTCGTACAGCCCTAGTGTCTCATTGAATAATAAGGACAAGTTTCCTGTAAAATTTAAAAAAAAATGGTCAAGTGTCCAAAAATTGTTAATTAACAATTTTTTTCCATTTTGAAATTTTCAGTCTATAATGGACTTGTTTACCTTGTTTATAGCAGAAGAGCTTTGATTCAGAATTGTGCTTTAACTGGGGAAACTGGGAGGAAACTTCACCATAATATGTAAATACTGAGGGACCAAATCAAGCATGCACACAAATTTCAGTGAAACCCTAGTTTTAGTTTACTACCTGCCATGAAAGGTTGCTGAATGTTCCTTCAGTGGCAGTGGATAGAATAAGTGTTAAAAGGCATGGGAAGTAATGTGAGAAGGGTTTTTTTTTCTCAAATATGGAGTGCCACTTTTCATGTACACCAGAATATGCACAAAGGATGGACGGACTGTGAAAAACATTCCTACGGCTTATTTTCTTCCTTGTCCAAAATGCCATTAAAAATACAAAGACAGTTTCCTCTCTTTTTGAATGTATAGTTATGGGACATCATTGAAATAGTCCATTAGCATATAAAGCTGAAGACTGTTGGAAAAAAATAAAGCACTATTCTGTTCTGGATCTGTTCTGCATGTGTGTACATGATACACACAGGGCCAAATCATTATAATTAAGAATAGAATGAAATATCGTATATTTATCATTTAACGGAAAACTCAGTAAAAAATACCACATTACATCCAGTTTGCAATAAGGTACCTCTTCCACTGAAACAGCAACGTAACACCATCCATTCTGAGGACCGCTTTGCTGTCATGGAATACATGCAGTTAGGGTAGAAGAACAAAGCTTTCCTATCATACTATGTATGGAAATATTTGAGCCATGAAATCAAAACAAAAATTTATAACTAAATTATAATGCACCTGGAATTTCTTTCATGGAATAGCACTCACTAAAAGACATAAAGAAAGAAGTAGAACCTAAAACTGGGTGCATGTGTAGGAGAAAAAAATTTCCAATTCTGCATTCTTTTAAATATACAAATGTTCAACTGGATTTAATATATAGACACGAGAAATTACAGCATTCCTTGTGTGTTTAAATGCACCTTACTGCTCAGTTAATGATAGGAAACAGCACAATCGTCCTTCTGTCCCTCTCCCATGGAAAACTTCTTAGATCCAAATGCTTTTCCAGAAAATCAAGTTACTACAGAATACTGCATTTTGCAAATTATCCCATATTATTTGTTTAATTTTACTCATTTTTTATGTTATTAATACTAATTAAAAAAAAAACAAGTTTTGCTTCTTAGTTTAGAATACCTTATTCTGAAGCAATTTCATTTCCAACAGAAAAATTTGAAAACTGAGTTAGAAATCGGGTTTTCCTACTTAAAACACTATCTAGCTAATCTTAGAGGGAAAAATAAGTTGCTTCACCTGTCTCTATAAAATCATTTCAAAAAATATACCCCCCCAAGCAGGTAGCTAAGAAGTATAAAAGAAACACACTTTGTTATGAATAATTCTATTTCAAAATGAAAATACTTTGCTGTTTCCACTTATCATTTTTCTCTTGTAATTTCAGCTAATACACCTCCTCATTATGTCTTTCACTTGTAGTATCAAAGTGTAATAATTTCTCCTAATAATTCTTGACTATAATTATATTTTATCACAAGATAATGTTAACATAAGGAATGCAACCTCCTTTAATAACCATTTCCAATAATTGCAACTGCAGGCTTTAAGAATACTAAAACACACACTTAATTCTCACTGAAATTAATGGGATTTAAACCTCCTATACAAGGATCGATTTAAAACATGCATAAAAAACATTCCTAAACTGGAGCACATTGCAATTCAAACTGTATGCTGAGCCTAACCAGTAAGCAGGTTAAGTAGCACAGGACCCTAGTTTAATGTCAGCCCTGCAACTCAGCGACAGTATTCAAATATTCACACAGATCTGCTAATTCAGGAAGGTACCTGTTCTCACTCCATGCTGCAGCCCAACAGGGGTCCCATTACCCCTTCTCTTTGAGGTTGACTCCTGCAGGGAAGCATGCACCCAGGGTTTTGCACAGAGATTCATTTAAGGTGTTTCATATTTATGTCTTAGAAGCACTATTTCTTCTCTGTTAAAAGACACTGCTATTTCTCCTGATAATATGGATTTTTAGTACTTCATGTAGGTTCTTGCAATTCCTATAAACAACACCTGTTATTGATTTAATCCAGAACATGACATCAGACTTTCCAGAAAATGTAAGTAGCAAGCAATAATTCAACCTATACTAAAAATAGACCAGCATGTTGACATTCATATTAAATCATACTAAGTATACTTGAGAGAAATAGTTAAATATTTATCAAAACAATCATAAGTAGTTGTTTCTTATTCTTTTTGTAGAAAAAGAGTAAAAAGATGAGATAAAAAGAGACTGCTGAAGGACTTGATATTTTAGCATGTAATGTATTAAAAACCAAGCACAGAGAACAAGCTCACCTAGCGCTCCCACCAAAAAGTACAGTTCTTCAAAAAAGAAACAGTTTCTGAACCTTCCACTCAAGAAACAAGAGGGATAAAAAAAAAAAAAGCTACACCATCTGTTCCTGTATCATGCTTTTTTTCTCTTTTAACAGACTAGAGTCAAGGCTGAACCTTTTTACCTTTTTACAGGAAATCTGTATTTAGTAGAACTTGCCATCACCCCAAATATGTTCACCATGAAATGCAGACTGTTATGGTCATAAATATAGCACTTCTACCATTATATAAAAACATTTTCACTTAAAGTAACAAAGAAAATGTAAATTCTCTCATAGGATATTCCTGTGGTCCCTTTGAGTCCTACAGTAAGAGTAGGGTGAAAGCACATTGAAGACCCAGTGTGAATTGCAGCACAGCTCTTTTCTCTATTGCCTCAATTCCTTTGCAGGGCACATACATGGATGCATGTTAAAATGCTGAAAAGGTTGATTGTTTTTGTGAACTGCTGAAATTCAGGTGAAATTCCTCTAAGATGTAGGACATATAAAGAACTTAAATTCTTCTGCTTCTAAACTGATACAGGTATGACTGAAATTTATGTTTCTGAGGCTCATTACCTACCCTAAAAAAACAGGTCCATTAATGTATTACTGTTCCTTAAAGGTATAGAGGTAGTAAATGGAGGGAAAAAATACTGTTGGATCATATGCAAATTAATATGTGTTCTAGCATATGCAGGGAACAGCTGGCAGCTGCCTTCTAGGTCCTGTCTGCTAATTTGATTACTGAACCCAGCTCAGGAAATGGCTTTTTAGCAGCATCTCTTCTCTCAGGGTAGCACCAACCAGTCTCTTAGGGCATTCTTCTTGGGGGTTAATAAGGGAATGAGGGTCTATAGTCATGCCTATGGATTTTGACTGTGTCTGTGGTTCATGAGGTCATTTTCTCTTAGTCCTCTACTGCTTCTTGTCTGGCAGCTCTCCTAAAGCTTCCCATATTTCTATTCTGGCAAGGCCTTGCAGCTGTATCCCCTCTTGCTGCCACAGTCCCCACCAATCCCTTGGGTTTGGCTCCTCTGGCAGGTTCTCCCATTCACAGGCAGCTCTTACTGCAACATGCTGCCTTGTTCTGGGTGAATATCCTGTCTCTGTCCTCTTCCCACCTCTACAGACCTCAGCTACACAGCTTAGAATCATAGAACAGCCCAGGTTGGAAGGGACCCTGAAGATCATCTGGTCCAGCCTTTGGTGGGAAGGACAACCTAGGTGAGATTATCTAGCAGCTTGATGAGATTATCTGGCACCTAGACAGCTTCTTTGCCTTCTATCCGGCAGTCAGCACATGCGGTGGGAACAGACTGGGCCTCAAAGGGCCACCCTGCTACACAGGATGCTTCACTCATAAATTTAAGCTTAAACTCCATGCAAGCTGTCTCTGCCCAGAATCCAAGACTCCTATCCCCATAATACACCTTAATGTCCTTTAGAACTACAGAGTCTGTTCCAATTCAGTCAGCATTTTTGAAGTTTTTTAGTCAAATTAACATGTTCCCTGAACTTTTCATTAGCATACAAATCAAGCTCTCCTTGCTGCCTGATGACAGCTGCTACTTCTGCTTCCATTGAATTCCTTTGGTACAGTGCTTTGGCTCTAGTTCAAGACCACACTCCCTGGTCCTCATTAGTTTTTGGACTGGGGACATCTCCAGCTCACAGTGCCATCACTGTTGCTACTTACACATCATTTTTTCTCTTGCCTGAGACAGCTGCTGTTCCAGTCTTCTTGTTAGTGGTACAGTTTTCTATCTTCAGGCTTTTATTCATTCACCTCTTGTTCAGTTTCTTGTAGTAGTAGAGTCATAAGGCATCATCTTTGTCCTTCTCAGCAGGTTCATCATATGTTTTTGAATCCTCCAGACATCTTCCAGTTTGTGCACGTAGGATGAGAAGTTCTGAAATGATGGTACAGGTCCCAGACTGTATTTCTTTCCTCTTCCCTTTCTTCCTTTTGTCATATTTTCTTGGTTTATTGGTTTATTTATTTATTTATTTATTTATTTTGAGCAAGAACTGAGTGCTCCAGTACGCTCTATGTTTCCAGTTCTGGATCTTGAATAAATTCACTTACCAATAAATATAATGGAAATTGCTTGGGAGATGTCCGAGTATTAGAGTGATAGATACACAACTATACAAGGGTTGAGTGTCTGTCTACAGGTCAAGGTGAAAAGGCCTCACAAGTAAGAAAGACTTTGGCTCTTTTTGTAGAATGTCTGAAGACTTACAGTTATGACATCCCACTCCATTGCTGGTGTCATTCCTTCTTTGAAGGCTTAGATCATAATTCAGTAATTAGGTTTTTCCAATTGCCTCTTCTGGAGATTCAGTTTTATTAGGATGAAAATAGATCCTCATATTTAGGGTCCCTGAGAAGTCACATTGCCTATTATTATTCTTCAACCTGGCCCTGAAATACTTAGACAGCCTTTTTGCAGACGATTACTCCATTTTTGACAGTCTCCTGTTACATACACAAATAGACATAAATGAAAGTATTTTGATCTGGATATTGAGATTTCTGGGAGAATAGGCAGATAGTCAGCTAGGACATACTAATTCATGGATGTGAATTCACTGCAAATTTTACTTTTTTATACCAGTTGAGAAGATGGCCCTACATATTTGCGGTTTGTCCAATACAGAAATTATAAGATGTACACTTGCTAAGATAAAATTAATTTACTTATTAGGATATTAAGCTGACTTGAATGTAGGAAAATCTTTACTTACTCTTCAATGCTAAGTAAAAAGAATACATACTTTGTTGGATATGGACAAAGTTTTGTTTTGTTTTAAACCCTTGCAATAACTATCCAAGTTAATGGATAACTGTTATAGTATGTGAAAGCTACATGAAATAAACTACATGAAATTACTGAGTGCTTTAGTTTGATATGTTGTAACCTCATGGTTGTGAAATCCATTTTAAAAAATGCTGATTACACTCAGAAACATTACCTCCTGCACCATCAGGAAACATCACTATGTCCCGGTGACATGAATCAGCAATGTGCGCTCACAGCCCAGAAAGCCAGCCGTGCCCTGGGCTGCATCAAAAGCAGGGTGGCCAGCAGGGTGAGGGAGGTGATTCTGCCCCTCTGCTCTGCTCTGGTGAGACGCCACCTGCAGTGCTGCATCCAGCTCTGGAGCCCCCAGCACAGACAGGACATGGACCTGCTGGAGCGGGCCCAGAGGAGGCCACGAAGATGATCAGGGGGCTGGAGCACCTCTGCTATGGAGACAGGCTGAGAGAGCTGGGGTTGTTCAGCCTGGAGAAGAGAAGGCTGCAGGGAGACCTTATTGCGGCCTTCCAGTACTTAAATGGGGGGACTATAGGAAAGATGGGGATGATCTCTTTAGCAAGGCCTGTTGTGACAGGACAAGGAGTAATGGTTTTAAACTAAAGGAGGGTAGGTTTAGACTGGATATAAGGAAGACATTTTTTACAATGAAGGTGGTGAGACACTGGCACAGATTGCCCAGAGAGGTGGTCGATGCCCCATCCCTAGAAACATTCCAGGTCAGGTTGGACGGGGCTCTGAGCAACCTGCTCTAGTTGGATGTCCCTGCTCAGTGCAGGGGGGTTGGACTAGATAACTCTAAAGGTCCCTCCCAACCCAAACCATTCTATGATTCTATGATGTCTTCCCACACCAATCTCCTAATTACAAGAAAAACTGCAAGACTGAAATATTTCTCTAGTATCTGCAAAAATCCGCAATTGTAATCATGAAAATGAGACAGAAAAAGCCATCTGATAACCTTTAATACATCTGTTAGGCCACTGATAGGCTTTCTCACTAATAACCACTTAAACATTTTGAAACTGCTTCTGAAAACTTCCACATTTTCAATCAATCAATTACCACTAAGCAGTGATTGCTGTAGCCCTACGTGGCTAATTATCTTCTATTTGCAGCTCTTTAAGATTAAACTTTTAAAACCACAATTTGTTAGACTGATTTATGATAGTGAACTTATTAATATTCTAAAATGAACATTTGTCCACATTAATTCTATCACAGAAAACAAATAAGCAAGCAAAACCCAACACTCTTCCAAGCAGATAGATACACTAATTAACTCTAATCCATTAGTTTGATTGCAATAATTTCCTTTAGCGATTAGCAATACAACCAGTCAGTAAGGCAGTATGGCATGCCTAGAAGCTAACTTAGCCAAATGCAATAGTTACCACAAGAAATGTAAGCTACCATGAACAGCTAGCAATTGCATGAATGAGATATCACAGCTTTTCCTTCTGGATGAGAGGCAGATTCTCCTGACTTTATTCAAATCAAATAATGTCCTGACTAGAGGAAGTCAGTAAAAGTTTGCCCTTATTGAGCCCAGACAGCAAGCTTGGTTCTAGCAAAAGGATGTGAAAGCAGCAGGCTTCATCTCTGACTTCACCATGCTTTTTTCTTACGTTCTTTTCTACCTGACCAGACAAGACATACTGAATTATCCTGAATTTATTTAAGTTCTGGATTCATCACCCTCAAATACAGAACATGAATGAGTTGAGAAAAAGCACACAGTCTGTGCCAGAATGTGCATGTGCACACAAGGACAAAATAGAAAAAGAGACAAGCTAATGCAGGAGAAATGAACTGAGGAATAAGTTCATTGCAATGGAGTATGAGGAGGTGAGGGGAGATAAAGGATAAAAGCAATTACTTCTGAAATCATCCAGAGACAACCAGAAGAGTAATTATGGCAAGAACACAGGAAGCTGAGAAGAACGGGAATGAAGAAGCTGCACAAGGAAGGTACCAGAAGGGACTCGGAACCAGAACCATGGGATCAGGTTGTCTTGGCAGAGAGAGTATATGTCACCAGAAAATACAAGCTTTTGAGGAGATGGAACAGAAAATGTGGACACTGAGAAAAAGTTCATAATAATAAACATGGATCCCCAAGGCACAAGAGATTAATGTAATTGTTATTTACAGGGGAAAAATTAATTGATTCCCAGGAGAACACACCCAGGACAGCTTTGCAAACAAGAAGGCCAAAAGCTTTGCTATAGAAGGACATACTGGAAATATATTTGAATTAAAAGTTCTGAGAAAAAAAGAACTGGATCAAAGAAAGCTGGTCTTGAGGTACTAGGAAAAGCAGGCACAAAACTAAGTTACCTGTGAAAGAAGCCTTTCAAGGATTTGTGACCTTCTAGTGCTATGGTTGGTAACGACAGCAATGGTTTACATGAATGCTAAAATCCTTCAGCTACAAATGACAGTGTAAACTGTGACTGACAGAACCATAATGCAGGAAGAGATCTGCAAAACATGAAGAAGGTATTTCTAGCAGCAATTTTCTAGGTTTTTTTTCAACAGTTTGGGAGTAAGCATTCAGTTCCCGTTTGGTTTTTATTTAGCTATAGTAAAAAAAGGCTTTAAGATGTTACAGGGGTGGGAAGTGGATAGAGAGAGAGAATAAGCTAGAAAAATTATTACAATTTTTGGACTGAAAAATCCTGGAGAGACAATTTTCTTTGGGTTTGTGGTATATGCCATAAAAGTGAGGTTGAGTGAAACAAATGATCATGTGCTGATGATCAAAAAAGATCTCCTGAGCTAAAATGGCATTGAGTTATTTAAAATGACTGTAAGATAATTACATACCAATAACAGACTTTAATTTTCAGGTCGTCGACACTGACAGGATACCCCTGCTGAACAAAATATTATGAAGATCAAATTGATTTTTGCTAGGCATGATACAATTGACATTGCATCTGTGGAGCCTAAAGAGTGGCACACAGGCTGCCTGCAGTAAAGTCTGAGTTTAGATGTAGTAGCATCTATTATTTCTATTCTTATTATTTCTAGTCTACCACTTGTAGTTAAAAAAGGATTGAAATATGAAAGTTCCTAATGACAAAAGAACAGTGATTCTGACTGATGCTTGATACTTTACCCTGCAAATTGCAGAATAGTAATAAGAAAGCAAAAACACTGTGTAATTTTCAGATATTAACGTGCAAGTAAACCTCAGAGTTACAAAGTCTGTATTGATGTAATCTGTGGATGAAGAAATTAAGGATTTGCAACAGCAGATATGGATACAGAATGGTAAAGGAGAAAGCAACCAGATTTAGAGTTTCAAAGGATACCGTGAGTCTGTGAACACGATCCACGGTTCCAAACAGTAACTTCGTCGAGAGCTCTCCCTAGAAGTGGGGATTGTCCCCCAGAAGGGTGTGCGTTATAAATACTTATACCATATTTTTTCTGCTTCCAGAGGGAGGAAGATAAGGGATGAGTTTGTCATTTTGCCTGAAATGAAAACAGACTGAGCATGTGGACCTTCACTATACAACTGCAGTGCTAACTCTTTAAGGGGAATTTACAAATTAGAATGTCTCTACAAGGCATTTCCAAAACTGAACTGTCCAAGTATTGCTGGATGCTGCTCAATAGATCGGCTACATGTATTTGGAACTGCATGTTATAACAATTTGTGAAGAATTTTTATTATTAAGAATTGACTGGAATGGAACTGTGATAAATACATTAAATTTCTGTTGCTACCTAAGTATTACAACTTGACAGAGTAAGACTTTGTGATGGTAAACAGGTGCCACTTTCATATTGCCCTTACTACAAACTAAAATTTTATTTTAAACAGCAGAGACTTATTGTGTTGTCTTCACAGATTATTATGAAAATACACACACACACCCTGACTCACAGGTAGCTACACAGATCTTCCTCTGAATTCTGATTCTGGACAAGCATAGCCTTTGTAAGGTAACACTGAGCAAGCAGAGAAGCAACTGCTACAAGTGATGTAAATGCTGTGTACTGAGATCCGAACTGCATCAATTCATTTGGTTTAAAACTGCATTTTTAAGGATTCTCATAGTAAAATTATTTTCTCTAACTTCTCCTATGTAGTGCTGGCTTCCAAGGAAAATGTGCCATTATTGTTCTTATGTCATTTAGACCTACGGCTCCAAGGAATAAACCTTGTGAGCTTTATAATTTGGTAGTAGTACCTTAGTGATTTTATTTCCAGCAGAAATTCTAGATTGAGATTTTCCTTCTTTTCATGGTGAACCTTTTCATTTTTTAATTTTCTTGGGTTTTTTTCTAGAATATTTAAGGATATGATGACAATGCCTATACGTTTCCCTAAAGGTTTGGCTCAAAATATTTTGTATTCCATCTCTATTGAAATGATTTACTGTCAGAATCAAAAAATTCACAGCCCCAATCTGGAGCTGCAGCCTAATAATTCTTTCACACAGAAAACTTAATGTCTCTTTGCTTATAACCAGTGTGGCACTCAAAATACTTTCAAGATGATTTACGTACATAATACACATCAATGTGTAGAATATGTCTCTTTAATTTCTTGTGAAACAATATCCTCTTGTAAATATTTTAAATTTGAGAGCATTTTAGTTGGTTCAATATAAGTTAAGACATGATTTAACATTGTTCTACATGTTTATCATGTAAACACTACTGCACTGATTTATCTTGAAATTCTGAATGCCTGTTATAACTTGGGTTATTACAATGCTTTTTCTAGGGCTTTTGGTATCAAACCGTTGTTGATGGACTATATTGGGGCAGCTCTTACTGTATTATTTTAAGATGATTCAACTGTCAATTTTTAGACTGTCAAAGTGTTAAGCTTATTACATATTGTTAAAGAGAGTCTCTTCAGCAGTAATTTTTTTTTTAAACCGTTTCCCACTTTTATACAGTCTTACATTAATTTGCTAGTAGAGTAATAATCCACACTATTTTTCATGTTGTTGTGATTAAAAATATTTTAAAATAATGTTGACTTAAAGAGCTGTCAAATTACTGAGTCCATAGCTGGTCAGAATATAGATTGGCTTTTCTAATGTGCTGTAGTTCATATTCCATGACTTGATGAAATGCAAATAGAACCAGCAAAATAGGCAGCCAAGGTTTATTATTTCATGTTGAAATTTTTCCCAGCCCTGCAAAAATCAACAGAGACACTGCTATTGATATCGATTTCACTGGGACAAACATTTTCCCCCTAGGAAGCAACTGTGATGAATATTTGGTATCTTTTATTCATCTTTTTCTCACTTTATATTTCACACTGCATAAAACTTCATTAAAGAAATCTCCATCCTTCCAGCAGTAAAGGACTAGGTAAAATATTCTTTCAAGCCCATTCCTCCTATCAATGCCTCTATGATCATGAAGGAAGTTGGGGTCTACCCAAAAAGGCAGGACTACAGAATGTGCTTCTCACCTTCCCCATCATAAACACAATTGGGTTCAGTATGCTTAAGGAGTGCACAGAGAGGAGTGCAGCAGCAGAAAGGATAAAACCATTGTTCTTTGCCTTGCGAGGGAGAATAACCTTCCTGGGGAATAACATAACTAAGCAGAAGCATTTGACATGCTTTCATGGGTAACATGAGAAAAAGGCAGGGTTGTTTGGCATAAAGGAATCACGGTAGAAGGATTTTTTGCATAGCTAGGATGCACAGTAAGGAAGAAGCTATGCCTAACATCAGCGTATTCCAAAACTGCAAGCTGTTGGAAAGGAAAACTCTCCAGCACTGCCATTGGTTCAGGTCACATAGTACGGAGTTTGCAGGTTTCTGTGGCTTATACTCTAGTCCATGAGTCCCCTTGGTATCCAAAGTTAGCACAGACACAGAATGGATACCTTCTTTAGGATTCAGAATTCTGCTGCACTAGATTAAAGACATGATACAACTTGTCAAATCTTTTGGGATGCTGGCAAGGTCAGGGCAAGTAATGTTATTTTTTTATTAAATATCCTCCTATATAAGGACAATCACAGTGTGTAGAAAAAATAAGTCACTGTTAGAAGTCAATGTTAACTACATTATGAAACTGTATTATTTTAAAATAAGTATATATACTTGAGATTGGCCTCAGAGTCTGTCACAAGGTGATGTCAGCCAAAACATTAGAGAAAAAATAAATCTGCATTGTAAAGAAACAGATTATTTTATATTGTTTTTCTCCCATGTCACCTTTTCCTCCTCTGGAAATCTCTTTCTCTAATTGGAACATTTGTAATTAATGTATGATTCTTTTAGGTCAAAATATTTTCAAAATGAATGCATGAAGTTAGGCACTTAAATCTATATTTATAAATATAAGCAAAAATATCCTGACTTCAAAAGGAGCTGAAAATGCATATTTGCATTCACTTTATTTCCAGAAATGGGTCTGCTTTTCAGTCAGGCACATACCTGTGATTTCAAAGCTGAAATTTAGGTACTGACAAGGCATAATTTGACACACTGCAGCTTTCTTCAGTGAATATGAAACCTGAACTCATAAATAAAACTGCTATCTTGATTCACAATAACATAGCTTAATTTGCTGAGTGATACGCTACAGCTATTCTTCTGTTCTGATAAAATCAAAAGTATGTAACTTTTAGTAAAGTTGGAGAACACACTGGCATGAAAACAGTTCTTGCTACAGGCAAAATAATTTTACTTTTGGCAGGTTTACAGAAAAGCAAGTCAGTTAGATTTTCACCTCAGGTGGTTTGTGGTATCAAAAAGGCAGTTCTTGCAGATGGAAAACTGTCATTACATGAGGACAAGCTGTTTGCTGGGGGAAATGGAAATATTTTGCTCTCTGTCAAACCTGCGAATATTGGAGAGAAAATGTTTTCATATAGGAATACTCAAAACAGAAGCTGATAGTTTAATAGAGTTCTAGTTGACTGACAGAGTGGTTCACCAGACTGGTGACTGGCCAACTTATGCTTCAGTTATTACACAAAGTTACCATAAAAATTCAGTGAGGAGTTGCATATACAAGAAAACAATGGTGAGGACCTAAATCGAGATTCTTTCAGATAGCCTCAAATAGATCTGATGAGCCGAGCATCGATGCGTGCCTCTGGAAATGATGAGTCACCAAGTCAAAGACTCCCACACACATCTCCTGCATGAAACGTGCCAGTTGTCCATTCAGGATACTCTGGAGTACTTCATTCCTGCTGTAAACTGTCCATCATTAACAACCACTGATGTAGAAAGAAGTATAAAGAGGGCATACAAACAGGTGGAGAGCTGCTAGAGAATAACATGCAGCTCATTAGCTTTCCCCAGGCTTTCCATATGGATGCAAAACAAAGGTTTGGAAGCACTGTCTGTCGCCACTGCATGTTCCCTATATGTTTAATCAGTTGGAATCAATCAGTAGAAGGTGGAAAGCAGCAGAAACAAAGTTTTCAGTGGTGGATGTGAGGGCATCTTTGAAAGGACTCACTAATACTACCTTTAATAGGGCAGAGTCATCAGATCCAAGATTTACACAGATGAGGGTTGCAAACACCAGAATTTTAGCAGTTTTATATAAATCAATTTATCACGGGAACTTGATCCAACCAGGAAATCTTGAACTTATCAGCAAAAAGTCAGAATTAAAGCTAAATAAAATGCAAGATATGTAGTGCAGCAGAATATACAATTAAAAAGGGTTTCTTTACATTGGACTGAACCAATTTTTCTGAAATTTTTCAAGATTTGTGTGTGCCTCCCATATCAGCTTAATTCAGTTTTACTCTTTGCTCCCAGGCTCTGGTCTTATCATCCACACTCCCTGCAGTCCCATCCGTGACAAAACCTACAGAGCAATTAGTTTATGCAGGGGTGGTAGGAATAAGCCTCTGCACCTGCCATGCTGACCAGCTCTCCAACACTATTCCAATAATCCCTACGTTCCTGTGTGTCCACACACATCTTCTGCACTAGCAGCAGAAACACACCTTGGCAAATATTGCTTTGCTGATGCACAGCAGCATGCTCATTATTTTACGTGATGGACTAAAACACCAAAAAAAGCAAATTAAATTGACCTTCCACAGGGCACTGACACAGGCCCATAGGATCTTCCAGCAAGACCAGAGACCAGTGTACTCTCATCTCTGTCTGGTAGGAGCTAGGCCAGATGCGTAGTGGCCTCTGTGGGCCATCACAGGCTGCTTGACAATGCCAGTTGAGATTTATTCTGTGTGCATTCACTGCACACAGAAAATGTGCTTCCACAATGTCATGCTGCACCAGCTAGGTGTAGTACTCTTTAGGAGAGGGTGGGTAAAGCAGTCTGGCATCTACCACAGCTTCGTCATCTGCCTCTCCCTGGCATGGGAAGAGGAGAGTATAGGAAACTGTCACCTCTGATGAAGTCTCCCAAAAAAAAACAAGACACTTACCATGGGAACAAGACAGAGTTTAGGCCTTATGGTCAGGTTTTTGTCACCCTTGTTGCAAAGGAAATGTGTATAAAAACATGCCTGGTGTCTGTGCAACTCAGACATGACAGAAAACTGGACTGAAGGAGGAAGATCCACCTCTCTTACCATCAGTCTCTCACAGCCACTCCAACTGATGGTGTAGCAGTGCACAGAGCACATTTCCAAATAACAACCAGCTAGCTTATAGCTCGTATCACCACCCACTAAGCACACAACATGCATCGGCAGCAGAAACACCAGGGTGAACAAATCTCACAGTAGATACTGCCCAGTGAGGTATCCATTTATTCCCCTGCATGCAGGTGCAACACTTCCAGCATGAAAGAAACACTCAAAGCATAAGAAAAATCAATAAGGTGGGTGTCATGGTTCTGTAAGCATGGGCCAGGC
>VZTV01119936.1:0-17762 GCA_013400875.1 Anhinga rufa | reverse complement strand
ATTCTGTGATTCTGTAATATTTTGAATTAGGAAAGTGTTCGCTTGTCCCTACAAGGTCAAGTTTTGCTTGTGGAGATGCTTTATTTCTCAAGCAACATGACTGGCAAAGGACTTGGATTTTATTAGCTGAGGGGATAAACTTCCTCCTCCATGAGCTCCCTCTCATTCCTCTTCCCCTTTCTCAGTATTTTCCATGTGTTTGCACTCTTCTGGTCTAGGTCAGACATAAGGACAACTCCATAGCACTTAGCTGATTTAACCTGTCACAGGCACTTGTTACACTATTCATGCTATGTCACAGATCTGTCATCTCACCCAGACCTTCCTGATGTAGGTACAGGCTGTATGAAAACCATGAAGCTTGGTACAAGAGCTTTGGTCCCACTCACTGGTGGTGCTTCACGGGAAATCTCTTCCTGCTACCTTTAGGTATGATGTTTCCCTTAGGTTTCTCTTCACAGGATCAAAGTTATCCTTAAGAACACATATGGTACGTACAACACCACGCATTTACTGCTTCAGTAAGTAAAGCGTGTTTGGTTTGCCTCCTAAGTATGTGAATATTGCTATTCTGCAGAGGCACAGTGAGGTCTAAGGAAAGCCAGAAAGGTTTGTGCAGTGAGGCTGCTAGAAAACTGGGAATTCAACTCAGGTATCCTCAATCTCAAGATGCTATCTGATCTGTGCTCTGTTGGAAAAGCTTCCTGCTATCCTTTGAAACCTCAGATAAAAAAAAAAAAGGCCCCTGTAATCCTAAGCGAAATCTTTAAAATTTAATGTGTCGCCTTTGTAAATGGTTTTTAAAAATAATTCCCTCTTTACTTAAGCCTGAGTTTGTTTTGTTTCACATGCTTTGCTTTTGCTGCACCTTTCTCTCAAACACAGGAAACACAAGAGCCTTAAATCGTTGGTCAATGTTGTCAAGCCCTTGCCAGCCCAGGGTGTCTACAGCAATGCAGAGCATGCCGTTACAGCTAACTATCATCATGGCAAATAGTGCTTTTAACATGCATTAAAGCAAGTAAATAAAAAGCGAAAATTATTTTAAGCTTTTCAGAATGTTAACTTCACTTGTACTGCCTTGAAGGGATTTGAGACTATAAATATTTTTTACAAGTTTTGTTCTTTTCTTACAATACTTGATGATGCTGTGCAATATGCTTCCTCTTCTCCCCAAGCAGGATAAAATACCAAATCAAATAAAACAGCCTGCCCCATCCTCCCTCTCCTGCAAGAGTTCATCTTCTGGACTTTGGGATTTCAGCATCCTTTGCCAAACAAATGGGATGGGTGAGGAAACTACATCTTGAATGAAGGAGAATTCAGCATGTTTACCTGTTTACAAAGTTGTTGTTTCATGGTCAAGTGAAAAGCTTCCCTTCGCACCACCCAAGAAGCCTGATTACTGCGAGTGTGATGGGCGCCTGGCTGGGAGCTTGAGCTGGTTTCAGTAAACCTCCCAGTACCACCAGTAACTGTGCACTGTAACCAGCTACTGCTCCTGCAC
This sequence comes from Anhinga rufa, assembly GCA_013400875.1. Lineage (NCBI taxonomy): Eukaryota > Metazoa > Chordata > Aves > Suliformes > Anhingidae > Anhinga > Anhinga rufa. Next base: position 16,255 of record VZTV01119936.1, on the reverse strand, counting down.
ATCACGTGCACCTTTTCCATGCTACGAATGAGAGGACGCATCTGTTTTTTCTGTGTTTATTGTGTTACACTGAAGCAAAATGGCATGTAGTTGTTTGCAGTTACTAGCTGATGATTTCACCACATCTAAGGAACAGAAGGAAAAGCAATTAAATAGTTCAGGACTCAGTTCCCACTGAAGGGAAGCTCAGGCCATGTGACAGGACAGGGTAAGGGCAACGCCATAGAAATCCCATGCTGAGCTGAGCCCGCCACACCACCCATTTGGCGGGGCAGCAACCTCCCTCAGCTGGATCCATTTTGAGTAGCACAGGAGCTAGTGAGCTTGGTACTGTTGCCCTGTCCTGGGTACGTGGCCAGAGCAATTTGCTGGGAGCAGCACTGTGAAATCCATGCTCTGGAGATGTTCATCCCTGCCCACAGGGACCCAGTGGTGACCACATTCAGCATTGCCACCCTTGCGCTGAAAGTTGCTCTGACAAACCTCTCCCCACGTTGGGGAACTCTGCTGGCTCATGCAGGATGGGACTTCCCTGTGTCTTTCTCAGACTAGTCTTTCCCATATGCCTCCCCACCTGCATTGTTTTAGTTCAGCACTAAACAACAATAACTTCTACAAAGTCCCTGGAGATGCTTCAGAATTGTCTCCTGCTCGTCATTCATGAGGATGGAGAGGTGGTAGCTGAGATAAAGGGCTGCTTGTGCCTCTCTGGGCTGGTGCTGCTGGAAGGAGCAAGTCTTTCTCTCAGGAACACCAAGCTTAAAGTCATAATCTTAAAATGTAGTCTTCAAGGACGGTGGCCAGAGGAACCCACCTGGAGCACCGAAGCTGCAAAGCACATCAGGATTTGTTGGTTGGCTTTGATGTATCTGTGGGTTTTATTTAACTGTAGAAACTCAGTTTGCTAAGGAAATTATTGACATCGATATCTACATTATATAAGCCTTTTTCTTGCTTTTTTTTTTTTTTTTTTTTTTTTTCNTTTTTTTTTTACTTTTTCATTCTTCCAACTGTGGCTGGAGGCCCAAAAGCAGTAAATCAGTGCTGGCAAGATGTTTGTAGAGCCTGGAGGTTGCACATCCTCACCAACCTGCCTCTTTGTAGACGTTGTTCAGGTGAGTGCAGATTTCATTGGTCACTTTCTCAAAGGAAGCTTTGCAGTCTCCACCAAATTTCTCCTCCATCAGTTGCAAAATAATGTCACAGATAATCTAAGCAAAGAGAAAGGTAGAAGCAAGAGGTGTGAGCTTTCCTCCATATCAGAAGCATAGGAACAATATACATATTTTTAGTTGGGATTCTTGGAGAGTGGAAAGGGTGTGCAAAAACAATTCAGTAGCATATAGCATGCAGAGCTGGAAATAGGTCATGGAAAATTAGGTGCATTATAGAATTCACCAAAAACCGCAGTCACTGTTGGGTTTTTTTAACTGAACTGTAGCTAGTTAATGTTGACTGCATCTCCATATACACAGACACTTAAAGACAGGACCAGTTCACTTGGTCCATCTACAGCAATCCTCCTGCCAGTGGACTGTCCCAAATGTTTAGAGGCCACGAGGAGCCCCATGTTGGACATCTATGGAATACATGGTTTGGGGGGTAAGTTTCTTTCTAATCTTCCCTGTTCATTAGCTATCTAGCACTCAGTAGTAATGAGGGTTTGGATGTCTTTACAGCCGCTAGATAGGTGGTATACTTTGAAGCATCAACTCATTTTCTGTGCAGCATTTATTATTTTGTCTCCATCTTTACCCTGATAAAGCTTTTCAGGATCTCTCCAGGCAGAAATCCTCACTTATGCTCCCACTTATTGAAAATGGGGCCCACTGCTTTGGAAACCACCTTCCTGGTGCCTGGCTGACCTTTGCCCCTTTTGCATTTTGTGCTGTGTAAGGCAAACAGAATAGTTATAAATGTACTCTGCTAGCGACCTTAGGTGGACTTGGGTAAGCAATTTGATTCTGTATTTATTATCTGTGTGTATTTAGTGATAGCAATTCTATTGCCATTGTTGCTCAAAAACAGCTGGTTTAGTTGTCCTAGAAAAGCTCAGTTCCTGTTACTAGAGAAAAATAGGTATCAAGGACTGAAGTCCAGTGTTAAGTGCTTTTCTGTGTCTTGTTATTAAATGACAAGCATGGGACTCCTGCTGCACTGAGAAAACCCACTACAACTCATGGGCAGCTCTGCAGCTTCCACCTGAGCAGACCTGCCTGCATCACATCTGCTGCACAGCCAACAGATGCCAGATCTCTCATTCCTTCTGTCTTCCACCATCAACCATCTCACCTTCCACCATCTCCACTCTCTGAAGTATATATGTATTTATATACACAAAGCCCATTTTCCTCAGATCTGCCCCTCCCAGGGGAAGACATCCTCCCATCATAATTACACCCCCTGGGAAGATGGCTGCTGGCTCACCCTAAAGTTTTTGGGGTCAACCTTCAGCTGGGTGGCATGTTTCTTGCCGAGTGGGTTCACTATCCCAACAAAAGCCTCAGAGCTGTCCAGGTGTTGCACCATGTCGTTGATGGCAGTGAAAACCTTCTTGCCATGGCCCCTGACCTGATCCGACTGCTTCATCTCTTCAGCGGAGTCCATGCCTTTGAAGTGTGTGAAGTAGGACTTGGTGTCTGGGTGCTCAGTAAACATCCTGTTGAGAAATGAGAGATGTCCTAATTTGTGGACCAAGGCATAGATGCAGATATGGCTTCACATTCCAGGCCTTGTCTTAGGCATTTATTGCCCTTTTTCCTTCTCTTTATTACAACAGACACCTCTTTCCACTGCATTTCTTGTTTCTCCTTTGCCCTTCCCATCTGTGCACAGCCCCTGTGCCCAGGGCAGACTGTCCCCTTCCTCACTTCTCCCCAGGGCACTTTCCTTTGCTCACTCCACCTTAAAACCTACCTGTTCCGAATTTATTCCACTGCTTCTAAAGTAAACATTTTCTCAGAGATAAAATACACAGAGAAGTGGGAGCGTATTCACATGGGGTCAGTGAGACAGTATGGTATTCCCAAGGATGTTCTGGACAGCAGATATGTCCACTGTGCTCTGGATGGGTGTTTTCATGGAGAAACCCTACTACTGGTTTTGTTAATTCAGCCCTTCCTAGAGTCCATCCCAATGCTTTCTTACTGCCTGTGACGGATTGTTTGAGTAGCGGGTACTGTTCATTTCATTTATTCAAAAGTTACACAATTCAATGCCACTCAGAAAGGAATTGCCTTTTATAATATATAATAATTACAATCAGCTTGATCAAGCTCTTAAAAAAGCAGTTTCCTCTATTGGGTAAACCAGTTATCCACCTGAAATAGCAATAGCAAATTCCAGATTGCATTTCACAGAGTCACAGAACAGATGAGGTTTGAAGGGACCTCTGGAGGTCATCTGGTCCAAACCCCCTGTTCAAGCAGGATCGCCAGGATCGCCAATTGCCCAGGGCCACATCCAGACAGTTTCTGAATATTTCAAAGGATGAAAACTCTGCAGCCTGTCTGGGCAATCTCTGCCAGTCCTTGGTCACCCTCATAGTAAAGAAGTGTTTCCTGATGTTCAGAGGGAACCTTCTGTCTTTCAGTTTGGGCCCATTGTCTCTGGTCCTGTCACTGAGAACCAGAGAAGAGTCTAGCTNTCAAAGGATGAAAACTCTGCAGCCTGTCTGGGCAATCTCTGCCAGTCCTTGGTCACCCTCATAGTAAAGAAGTGTTTCCTGATGTTCAGAGGGAACCTTCTGTCTTTCAGTTTGGGCCCATTGTCTCTGGTCCTGTCACTGAGAACCAGAGAAGAGTCTAGCTCTGTCTTCTTTGCACCCTCCCTTAGGGTTTTTATATACATTGATGAGATCCCCCCAAGCCTTCTCTTCTCCAAGCTGAACAGTCCCAGCATTCTCAGCCTTTCCTCATAGGAGAGATGCTCCAGTCCCTTTGTCACCTTTGTGGCCCTTCATTGGACTCTTTCTAGTATGTCTATGTCTCTCTTGTACCGGGGAGCCCAGAACTTCTCTAAAGGCAAGGCTGGGTCTGTAGGACACTAAGGCAAAACTTTCTAGAGTAAATTACCCCAAGGAGCCAAGACACCAGGCGCTACTAACATTTTATAGCTGCATTTCTGACCCTAACTCTCCTCAGGTTGTGTAGACTGCAGAAGGAAAGAGCTGTTCATAACATATGTTGAGGCTGATCCAAGCACAAGATGTGATATACAGGAAAGCCAGAGGGAGTGATAAAGGTATGATAACCAGAAATAGTAGTTGGACTGATCAGTGCGTATGTAGGTGATGTACGTCCCAGCTGAGAGAGGGATATGTGAAACATGAATAGAAGAAACTTGTGTCTTACGGAAGAAGAGAGGAAAACAGAGTGAAAACTAAGAGAGGAAAGCCCACGGGAAGGATATAATACAATGAAACAGATGGGGTCTGGGCTAGAAAGGAAAATCAGAAGAGAAATACTGAGGAGATGCAAGTTAAAAGGAAGTCATTAAAGGAGGTCAGAGGTAAGGGGGAAGAGGGAAATAGGCCCATGTTTTGTTCCCATTCTCTTTTATACCACACTCTCTTTTCTTTACCTTAAGTACATCACTCTCCTACTGGGGAGAGGGGTGAAATTAAGAAACTGTTCTTATCTCTTTGTCCTTTTCCACCCCCTCTTCCCCATTTTAATTTTCTTTGTGTGGATCTCTCCTCTTCCCCATTTCCTCCCTGAGGTGGAATAAGCCACAGCAAACCAAAAATGCTCCCAGCAAGGGCTGCATGAAAACGTTTCAAGATGTGCTCGTAGGTGGTAACTCCATCCTTCTTGCCATTCCTCCTTCAACCTTCTGCGGTAGCAGCAGGATGGGCTCTTTCCTTACCTGACCAGCACAGTTGTCCCATTGTCCTCAGCATCCACATATATCTTCTCCCAGGCACCACGGGCACTTTGCACCTCAGCTTCAGAGAACGACATGGTGGAGGAGACAGCTGCAACGAAGGAAGCAGCAGGAAGGAGAAGGTCCTGGTGGGGTGGTTCAGCTCCAGTTCTCTCCTCAGGGCTCTCTAAATACTGCCCTGGGGATTTAAGAGATCTTGAATAGACTCTTTGTGTCCGTTCCCCTTGGTCACATTTCTGCAGGCTTTAGGGCTACCTAATCACTTTTAATCAGGAAAGAAACCAACCACATGAGGAGGGAGGACTAGCACTCTTGCTGTGGCGTCAGGTGCCAGAGCAAAGATCTCGCTGTCAGAAGAGAAAAAAGGGGGTTTTCAGTGGGGAAGAAAAAGATCTGCTCTCCTCCCCTTTTGCCCCCTGCAAAGGCCAGTGGTTGGCTTCTCTTTCACAAGGGCGATTCTTGCCCAAGCACTAATTTTCCTGGTTTGTTCCTGCTGTGCTATGGGCACCGCAGTGCCCCACCATCCCCTTTTCCCAACACTTCTTGCTCCTTCAGTCCAAAGATCCCATTTCCAGCTCTGGCAACTCACTCCAGTCCTGCTTTTGTGCCATGGTCACTGCTTTCCCCGCAGCCCTCTGGTTTGGCAGGGGGTCACCCTGTGCTGCTCCCAGCCTTGGTACCAGGTGGGTGGGAGGCATTTCCAGCCCAGAACAACACTGTTGTGGCAACGGTGACAGCAACGTGGGCACAGCATCCCTGGCCACAGTGCCCTGTTAAGCCACGTCACTTTAACTCAGGAGATAAATGGGTGCAGGACACCCAGGCTGGGAGCAGAGGCATTTTGCTAACCTAATCCTCCTCTCTTGCAGCCGGGATCTCTATCCTATCTGTAAGCCCTGCCTACCTGGGAGGGAGAAAGGGATAAGAGGCAGGAGAAGGGCCAGTGCGGAGCTGCAGATGGCATGTACAGGCCTGTTATTGTCACGGTCACTTGGAACTGGAGGCAAAAAAAAAATAAATCTTGGATTATCCATGCAGCGCCTGGGCTTAACCTCTGGCAGGAATGTTCTGGTTAAGTCCAGGGCACACACATGAAATAAGGGCTAAGGGGCTTGAGGAACTGCTGCTGCTGCCGGACGCCAAGCGCAGACAAAACCTTGTATTGTTTGCAATGGTTTAGAGGAGGGAAGGAACAAGCGCAAGGGAAAATGTGTGGCTTGGTGAGCAAAACCAGCCCAATAACTCACAGCAGAAAGGAAGTGGTGGTTGCAATATCACAGAGACCGATCAGTCTTGGTGGGTTTGTGTCCCACCACTGCCAAAGGATGCCTCAAGTGACTTCGCCGAAACTACCCCTCTTTCCTCCCCTCTCCCTTTTCACCACAGCAAAGAGTGGTCCAACAGAAAGCTGCACAGCATTCTGCTTTCTCGTCCCAAAATCCTCAGAAAAATGTCCTAGATTTCAGGAGAGCCCCAAGGGGGACACACATGCTGTGCTGTCAGGATCGCCGCCTCTTTGAAGGCAAACACAAACCAGGGAAATGCTGGCTGACCAAGCCCAGCTGCCAGTGCAGGGATGCAGAGGAAGGAGAGAGGATGGCACCACAGGAGTTGGTGGTTTCCAGGCCTTGGGACCCAAAACCACCTGGGAGGGGCTCGGTGGGGAAAGCACCAAGTTTTTGGCTGAGAGCAGAATGTGCATTGGGTGCTTGTCATGGGTGGCCTGGGAGGGACCGAGTTCCTGAAGAAAGAGCAGCACCAACTTTAGCCAAAGGGAAGGGGCTCAGGCAGGTTCAAAGCATGGAGGTAGAGCTATTTTTTCTTTGGGATGTGAGTGTGGACGATTGCTCACTTGCAACTTTTCCTCCTCTCTGTAGGTGTCATGTTCTCCTTGCAGATCCTGGTGCACCCTGACTTGCTGTGGACACTTCTCAGTGGGAGAAGCTGGAGCATGGTGGCTCTCTGGCCTGAGCTGTGGTAGCAGTGCACATTGCTCAAGGATGAGTCTTCCTCTTAGCTTTCTTAGTCTTTTCCTCTTCATCAACCTTGTTCGCCCTTCATTTCCCTCCCTTTTGTTTTTTGTTTGCAGCAGCTCACAAGCAAATCTCAGCTTCCTTAGGAGACTTCTCTGCTCTCCCCAGCCTCGCCTGGGACACTGCAGTACAAAGGTGTTCATTCACTCAATATATTGTCAGACACCCTGTTGTGGGCCAAAAAATACCCGTTTTGAGTTGGGAAATTTCAATGAAATTAATTTATTGCCAAATAGCAAACCAACCAACACTTAGACACCCCTCTTCCCACCATCCTGGTCCTCCACCCCTGTGCTGCAGATTACACCCAGGCCTGTTGGTGAGACCATGAGTGGTGCAGGAGCTGGGGGTTGGTGCGTGGGGGTCCCTTTACTCTTGCTGCTCCTTGTGTCTTACTCAACTGCTCCAGCATGGGCTCTTCCACCAGTCACTGTCCATTTGGGTGCTGTACCCGCCTTGGCCTTGTCTCTCCTTTTTCAGCATTCACTGCCCTTTCTTAACCATGTTTCCACAGAGGCACCATAAACTCATCTGGTTGGTCCAGTTTTGGGGTGCAGTGGGTCAATTTTGCCTGGTGTTGAGCTAGCTGTGAGCAGCACAGGGCAGTCCCAGACCTCCTGCAGAGACAAAACAATGACGCCCTCAAGCATGTCACCATGCTCTCCATGACACACTTTTCTATTCTTTCCTTTCACCTTCAGGTGTTACTTTTACTGTTTTGGAAAATTATCTTCTATTTTCCCCCTGCCCGATTTGCTGAGTCCTTGTGAGATGAACACAGTAATACCTCATAAAGCTTTGACATTTCTAATAGGGTTATATGCATCTGTACTACACCTCAGGGGCCTCTAGAGATTGCAATAAAGAAGCTCCAGAAACCAATTGTTTTGGCCCTCAAAATGGTATTGCTGCGAAAAATTTGTGGTTTAATCATAAAGTCATCATGCTTTTGCTGACACTCACTGCCCTACCCCAGGGGAAGTGGATGCATGCTTAGTTTATTTCCTTTTCCTCTCCCATGGTTTGTTTTGTTTAATATCCTGAGCGGAGTGAATGCTCTTAAGTGTAATTTCTGCTGAATGGGGAGAAATATTTTCTAATGGGGATGCTGGGCAGCAGTGCAGAGACAGCCTCGGCCACCGACAGGATGCTCCTTAGCAGGCAGGGTCAGGCTGAGGGGCGGAGAGTGCTGGGAAATCCCAAGCAGGGAGCTGTGTTTCAGGTATTTCAGGCTGTGTGCGGCGGCCAAGATTTTCCTGGCTCTGTCCCCAGCCCAGGAAGCAGAGGACATGACTCCCGCTGCGGTGCAGGGAAACAGCAGAAGTCCTCCAAAGTGGGGTTTGATTCCTTTTGGTTTCCAAGAAACCATGGGCTTTAGGGAGAAGGCAGCCAGCAAGCTCGGCTACAGAAACGGATGTCATCTTCTATGTGCCCATCCATTTAGGATCCACAGGGATGACTCTGCCTGCAAAGCTTGCTGATGCCCCAGTCACAGGCACTGCAAAGCCGCCCATTTTTGCTTCACCTTGAAAGTTAGTGAACCGTTATTTAAGATTCATGCTTAATATAAATAAACAACCCTATTTATTATGCAATAGGGGGTAATCCCCAGCTCAGCAGACACACCTGTTGTAGAGGATGGCTGGAAAGGCTCAACTGCTATAACTCTTATTTTACCAACATCCCCCATACTGTCAGACTGAGATTAGAGCCCCCCATAGCAGGTATTGCCAGGGTTCTTGGATGCTTAGTTTGAGGTGCTGACACTCAGTGCTGCTTTTACAGGGATGACAAACAACTGTATCTGCTCTGTGCTCAGTATGTAAGGTTATCAACAATACTAGCTCATCAAAACAAGCAAAATTAGGAGCTGCAATCACAACTGTTGGTCTCAATGTCTGAATGACAAAGTCCGCATCGCACACGGGTAGGAAAGACCTGGGGCAGATGCACGCAGCTTTCCCAGCTGCCACCAGACCGCACTTCCCTTTCCTGTTCAGAGAGTGGTATTGGGCTGGGGAGGACCTGCGTTGCACTTTGCATGGGTGAAAGTACCAAGTGCAAAGGGTAAGAGAAAAGCAGGAGTGCTCAGCTTCTTGGGATCTACCCACCCAGAATGGCCCTCACATAAAGACAGATGCCACCTGACACAATAGAAGTGTACACAGGTTTCTGTTGTGAATACTTTTATTGCACGTAGAAGATTTTAAATGTGAAAACAAAGGTGATATATTCAAAATTGTTCAGCTTCTATACATCATAGGGCATAGTATAGGTACAGATTATTCCTCTGAATGCCGCTTTAATAATTGACATCATTAAGTACATGGCTAGCAGTGATCTTAACACAGTCATTACAGCTAACAAAGATGACAGTGCTGAGTTTTCATGCTAACCAAGTATTTGTGTTGGGACAGGCTGGTGTTCAGCAGGGAAACACTTACACCCTTAGTGAAGGGGGAAAAACAAAAACCCCACAAAAAAACCCCAACAAGTGATGCAAAGGTAGTCACCACATCCCACCACCAGATCGATGTCCAGCCAGTCTCCAAGCAATAGCTACTTTGGAGAAACTCCCCCCAGTTTTATTGCTGAGCGTGAGGTTACAGGTTACAGGTTACAACTATCACCCTTGGTCAGTTGTGGTCAGCTGTGCTGGCTGTGTCCTCACCCAGCCCCTCGCTGCAAGGGCAGAGTGAGAAACAGAGACAGCCCTGCCACTGTGCAAGCACTGCTCAGCTATTGCTAAAACATTGGTGTACTATCAACACTGTTTTGGTCATAAATCACACAGCGACATAAGGGCAGCTATAAAGAAAGTTAACTCCACCCCAGCCAGACCCAGTACACTGCAGGATCACATTCTTTTCTTGGACAAATTTGGGCTTGCACAGGCCACACTGATGAATCTGTGCACAGGTGCTGTAGGCAGGACTCAAAGAAATGAGCTTTTATGGACATGAGAAATATCAAGCCCAAGTCAGAGATGCAGAGAGTAACCACAGCTGGACAGAGGGGCCCAGGCAGTGGCATAAGCACTCTTCATAGCTGTAATGTTACAATCTGGCATTCATATCTGCCCAGTTAACGAGATCAAACTACCCAACGGTTTAATGGAAACAACACTCTCACAGGTTTTGGATACAAGCCCCCAGACTACATTGAATTACTGCTTCACAGAGTATCTTGACTGGGATGAGAGCTCTTTAATTACACACAATCTATATAAGTGATGTTCTGAAGAAAGCTCAAATCCATTGAATGTTACCCCTGGCAGAGTTAAACCTGGACTCCAGATAGACACCTGATATCAGAGGAAGAGAGGATGTAGCTGAAAGAAGACATCAGGCTAAAAGAGATAGTTACAGTTGGTGTATGTGGAAGTTAGACAGACCAGTCCAGAAGCTTTGTATCAAACACAGGCAGTGTACAGATGATTATATTGGTGCTATGGTGTTCAGAGATGCAATGGGGCTAAGCTAGAAGGGCAAGAGATAAAGCAGCAGATAAACCTGCTGTCAGATAAAACAGGGAGAGGTGTTGGACTGAAAGGGTGGTTGGTGAGGAATGGAAGGAAACAGGGAATCTGCCTAGCAAACTAATACAAACATCTGTGCAAGCAGAAGGCTGGATGATGAACTTTATAGTCCATTTGCCTTCTCTATTGTAGTAGTTATTGCCTCCCACTAAAGACATGCTCTCCCTTGAGTAATTGTCCCTGCTGCTTGATGTACCGAGCATTTACACAGCTAAAAAATCTATTACAACTGCCCGACTTTGTTTGGAAGTAATGTCAGTACATGTGGCTTTAAATTCAGTGAGCCCAAATTTAATATCGAGCTTCAGTTGCCGATTCCTCCCCAGCTTTGTGTCTGGCATTGGCACTGTACAGGAGCCAAGGTGTTCCATTCCTTCCTCATCTACATACTGAGCATCCTGCTTTTCTGTACAATAGAAAGAAAAGCGTGAACTTGTTTGGTCTGGTTCTATCGGATGGAAAATATAGTGGGCAACTTCATTTATATTCACTGACTCCTCAATTCCCACCAATTTATTGAAGAGATCTGTGCAATAAATATAGCCATCAGCTTTTGCAACCCTTCGTTTACGCAAGTCATGGATAGCATCATCAAATTTCTGAGCTATTGCTAAGCCATATGTCCGAGCGCTGACTCTTGAGGCAACAATGTGTGGATTGACTCCAAATAAAACAGCCCCTTTTGCAATGGCCACTTGGGCCTCCACTGGACAAAGGACATGATACTTCTTGCTAAAGGCCTCCCTGATCGCATCTCTCAAGATGATGCTAGATGCAAAGCCTCCCACAAGCAAAATGTACTGGACCCTGGCCATCTCGGACTTGTCAAGAATTTTCCTCAAAGTACAAATGATATTTTTGATACTGTAGTCAAAAAAGCTCTTCATTTTCTCATATGTAATCATGATCATCCCATCACACCACACAGCTCCTTCTGCTTTTTTGAAGAAGTGGGAGATGTCCTTCTTGCACTCTGCCACTCTGGTCAAGTTGTAGTAGCAATGTAAGTAGACCGCCTCCCTGACAGCAGAGCATTTCTGTAGACTGAAGTTGTACATCATATGTTGTAATTCGGTCGGGTGGCTCTTTACATATTCTTCCCATACACCATCATCGAATATTTCCTTAAGGAAAGCAGTGAAGTTTTCATCCACTCTGTTGCCTCCCCATCCACCTCCAGTTGCCTTGTGTAACTCCTTTAGGTAATGGTTTTCTTGGATCTCATGTACTGTGATGTCTATTGTACCACCTACACACACACAGATAAACACAAATTAAGTTAGTTGTTTTCTTTAAAGTACACAAGGTCCTTACTTTCCACTGAATACAATCTTACCTTCTGAACTCCTGGTTCACAAGTGCACTTTTCTGCTGCTTACTTTTCTCATCCTCACTCCTCTGCTATTGCCTCACACCTCTAGGTTTCCTAAATTTACGCACTTCTGTTTACAAGCCTGGTCTGTCAAGGTTGCTACAGTAATTGCTGATGAGAGCTGGACACTCTGACTTGCTCCCTGCATGACCCAATCTCCTTTCTGATCACAAAAGGAGACTGGCCTCCTCACATAGATAGTTGACTCCTGTCTTTTGATATACAAGCTCTGAGTGAAGATGAGCAGTGGTGGTGAGACTCCCCGGAGCCTGTGGTCCTCTTGATGCCTTTTCAGTATTTGTTCACGATCACCAGACTGTTCTTGGCAGGAAATTCATGTCACACAGAAAACTAGAGAAATTACTAAGAAGTGCTCCATCAAATATTCTTAATGATTTACTCTACAGAGCTTGCTAGCTAATCTCTTTGGTCAGTTCACTGGGCACTGCACTTGCTCCTACAGAGGAGCTGTGAGCTCAGGCTATACAACAGCATGCGGGTGTGCATCAGTGGCTGACTCTCAGACACGGTGCAGACTGATCTGGCATGATGACAGGAGCTCTTGCTATGACTGTCTGGCCTGAAGTGAATGATGGCAAGACACTCAGTGGCTTCCATTTGCCATGAATGAGGCCTTTAGCAGTCCTGTGCTTTCCTCTAATTTTTCTGCCTGCCCATGGGATCTCACCAAGTGAGAAATAAAAATAAAAATGCCATGACAAGCACAGCAGTGGAGTCTGTGCTCTGGTACTGCACTGCAGACCTTTGGGGACACTGTGAAAGAGCCATGCTCTGCACTCAGCAAAGATGGTACCTGTTAAATTGGGAAAATTTTACCTCCGCAGTCAACAACAATATACTGGATCCCAGAGGACTCTTCAAACTTCTTCTTGTCACTGCTGTCTGCAATAAACCCTTCCTGTGGAAGCCGTTTGCACCAGAGTGATGCAGCCTCTGGCTCCAGGGCAATAATCAGCTTCTCAGAAATCATGTTAGAGATGAGGCCTGCCTAAAATCACAAAAGGGAGGTGTTAGTTCAAGGAAAGGTGGCAAGATCACTGCTGCATCAACACCACCTGCTAGGGAGGCTGTTCTCACCCCAGGAGCCCAAGCTGGGGTGGTGGTTCTTGCACTGCTGGTCTCCGTGGGGCTCATTTCTGCACAGCAGTGGTGGGGAAAGGGCAGACTGGTTGTTACTGCCAGTTTGCGACATCCTCTCCCCCACTGCCCCCAACGTGGGAGATTTCTCTTCCTGACAGACTGAAATTTGAAATACAGGTTGTTTAAATGTTGAAGAGTTCCTCTGCCTTGATGGGTAAAGAATCTCCAAAGATAATTTGAGGAAGTGGTTGGTTTGTTGGTTTGTTGTTGTTTGGCTTGGTTGGTTTGTTGTTGGCATGGTTTGTTCAGCCTGGAGAAAAGGAGACTGAGGGGAGACCTCATCATAGTCTACAGCTTCCTCACAATGGGAGGAGGAGGGTCAGGCACTGGTCTCTTCTCTCTGGTGACCAATGACAGGACCTGAGGGAATGGCAGGAAGATGTGTCAGGGGAGGTTTAGGTTGAGTATTAGGAAAAGGTTCTTCACCCAGAGGGTGGTGGAGCACTGGAACAGGCTCCCCAGGGAGGCAGTCACAGTGCCAAGCCTGACAATATTCAAGAAGCACTTGGACAACTCCCTCAGGCACATGGTGTGAATTTGGGGCTGTCCTGTGCAGGGACAGGAGCTGGACTTGATGATCCTTGTGGGTCCCTTCCAACTCAGGATGTTCTGTGATTCTATGATTCTATGAAGTGGGATAACCCCTGCTTTTACCTCTTTTGCTGCCAGCCGCATGAACTGCCTGGCAGCAGCGCTCCATATGGCTGGGACAGTAATGACCCAAGTAATCTCATCCTGGCCACAGATGGTTTGGAAAGAGGCCTCTTGGATGGTGTTCAGGGCATGTTCCTTAAGGTAGCGCAGGCTTTCAGAAAAGACCATCAGGGCAGGAAGCATCTTTCCATTGCTGGCTTCCAGCTCCATGGCAGAAGTGACTTTCTACAAAAAAAAGTTTGGGGGTCACACATGGCAGTCTCGGGAAGAGACCTGTCCCCTTCACATTGAGCACTGCACAACATATGGCACAGAAGGAGGTCCTGTCTCCAAACCTGAGTAAATTCCCAGCCAGGGCTTCAGTATTGTGGCAAACTGCAGCCTTATTGACACAGGTCAGCTACTAAACCACTTACCCATAACATTTGTGATTCAATAGGTGAAATACCAATGTGGTTGATAAATCAGCTGTTTCTCCTGGGCCAAATCATGTAAAGACCCTATAGATCCTCCTGAACAGCCAGTGGGGAGAACTGTACTTTCTATGTGACACCACCATACATTTCCCACGTGTACATATAGAGACTTCAGACCTTTTTGGTTGCACCTATACTTCTGTGTACGGCATTAACAAAATACATGCTGGACAAACATGTAGACAAATAGCCCTGTGGTCTGACACAGTCTCTCTATAATGTGTCCTCTTGGTTTATGTATCTCCCTGAGCATATCTTGAGGCAGGTGGCTGCTGTGACACTTTTTAGTCTCTCCCAGGAGACCAAAACTCCCTCCATCTATCCCTGATTGCCTACTCTGTCTAGAAAGAGTGGGAATTGTTGCCTGTATCCAAAGAAGTTTCAGGAGACAGCCTTCACTGCACTGTGCTTCCCTTTGTTTTGCTTCAGCAGCTACCAAAATGGCCCTAAATTACAAGGATTATCAACTGGATAATCAGCTCCATTAACTCGGGATCCTTTACAGCCAATGGAGAAAAACAGGCAGGTCCAGGTGCTGCCCAGCTGCACCAACCAAGGAAGGTGAGGTGAATCCTCTTCTGCAGGTGCAGCCGCTTAAGAGAAAGGGAATCTATGTTCATTTTTACTTACAATCTCATTTCCTGTCACCGTTCCTGGCTTAGTTGGGAGAGGTTGATATAAGGAAGCTGTTAGGCCATGTCCTCCATGGACACTTTCTATGGAGATTTGGAAATAACTACTTATGTGTCTGGAAACTGGTATTCCCCTTTCTTGTCTCTGAGTCTTTTAATGGTTGCCCAGCGAGGTTTTGGAATCTCTATCCTTGGAGATATTCAAAAGCTGGCTGGACAATAGTCCTGGGCAACCAGGTATAGGTGGCTTTGCTTAAGCAGGGAGGTTGAAGCAGATGACCTCCATAGGTCCCTTCCAATCTTAACCGTTCTGTGATTCTGTAATGAAATTTCCCTTAAACATTTTCTTCTTGGGTGCAGAGAAATGGGGTTGAACTAAAACCTCTCTCCAGTCCCCTCTGAAAGTCAGTGAGACCCACCACTCCACAGTTGACACTGTGGCAGACCACATCGTTCCCAGGTTTTCCGGGGAGGGAAGTCTTCACAGAGGCCTCCTGACCTATCACCTCCCCCCACATCCAGGTCAGCACTCATTGCTTAGCACTGGGGGATGCCAAAAAGCAGACACGAGACTTTATCTGGGGCTGGCCCTATGATCTGGGTTATTCCAGACCCTGGAGCACAGACAAGGAGGCCCTAAGGTAGCCTAGTGTTTGGCTGAATGAGCAAAGCCAGAAAAAGCTGTGAAAAATTCTGAACTAGCACAGAGCCTTCAGAAAGAAATGACAGCCACTACACGCTTGAAGGTCAGCTAGCCACCCTTAAATTGGCTTCAGCACACCATTTCAGGGGAGGGAGAGACAAGCTAGAGGGAAGTATATAACATGGTGATCCTGAGGTTGCCCACCTCCTTTGAATTACAGGAAGCTTTACTTGTTCCCTGTCAAGGACTGAGGGCAGCTTTTCATTAACAAGTATTTGGCTTCACCAAGGTGTGCAGTCCAGTTTTAGTTTTACTGTGTTTAGACAATGAACAGAATCATAGAGGAAGGGCCTGTGAAGCCTTTGGCTAATTAAGAAAATAAATAATTTCTTCTTCAGTTCATCAAAATGCCCTTTGATTCATCCTCATCAGCCAGATTTACTCAGCCCTCTTCACCAATTCCTCTAATCCCCACCCCTCAAATAAAAAAAACAGTAACTGTTCTACCTACTGTGTTGTACAGCTTCATCTTGAAGTTCTGGAAGAAGTACCAGTTGCCAGCTTCACTGGAGGGCAGGCTCTTGTACTTCATCACAGCATCGTAGACAAACTTCCTGAACGCCTTCTTCTGGTTGAACAAGATGCACGTGGGTGTCTTCGGGGTCTTGAGCCCATGCTCTGTTCCCCAGTAAACCTGGCGGATTTGGTCTGTACCTGAAGCAAGGGAGAAACAGTACCCACTGTAGGACGTGCCAAAATCTATAGCAACAACAAAGACTGAATTGTTGGCCATGGCCGATGGCAGTGCAGAGTTGTACAGCTTGGGGAGCTACTGAGGAGTAAACAGATGGGACTGGGGTGA
>VZTV01119935.1:1212-15936 GCA_013400875.1 Anhinga rufa | reverse complement strand
GAGTTAAATACTTGCCTATCATGGGGCAAAGGAAAAAAATAGTTTTTACAAGTATTCTATACTTCTCAGTGTACACACTTTTCATAGTGACTGACACCTCCTTTTGCAACTAGCCATTTAAGTAAATCCTGAAGTTATTGGGGTGGTAAGATTTGGAGGCAGTATAAACAATTTTCATGGGTTTATTCATTAAAGCTGCATAATAATCTGCCATCAGCAGGAAGTAGGGAAAGAATTAAATGTACATCAGTTCTGTCAGCATGCAGAAACCAATGACTGAGACCGTTCGGACAAAACTTGACAGCTGTCTTTATGCAGGGAACTGTGGTAATTGGCTCACTCCAGCAAGAAACACTGCTGTTTGGATAAGCCAGTACCACCTCCTATTTTGGCACAGTGTTGTCAGCTAGGACTCCACCCAGTTTCCACAGGTTATTCATGGTAAAGGTGCAATGTATCAAATGCAAGACACTAGACAAAACCTTCTTGTTAACAGCAAATTACAAAGTACATCAAAGGAGCATTAAAGCATTTCATTCACAGTTTTAATTAATTTTTTACCTTGATTCCGAACAGGGCTGACATAATTGACACCATTGATATTTCTCCAGTCCCAAGATTCTGGAAAGCTTGAAACTTTTTTGAGTAACTCGGGTGTCAGAGGTGCAGGCTTTGGTCTAAAGAGGAGAAAATGCTTGTGAGTAACACATCACACTCTAGGCAAGGAAACAATCACATAATGCTCAAGGAAACAATCACATAATGCTTAGTTGCCATCTTTAGCTTCTACTAGTTGCACTTCACACTAAGCAATTTAAAATGGTCTCCATCAAAACTGACCGGGTGTCAATCTTAAGAGATTAGTTTCAGCATGATGCAAGACCTACTCAACTCCCTCCCTGAAGGAACTATATTATGAACCATCCACAAGCTGGTGGGGCCAAATACTTTTGACCTAATCTGAAGTGCTGAGGTAACTTTCAGTGACTAGCAACACAGCTCTGCAACAGCTATTTTACACCTCTGCCATCACGAGGTATGTTGAATATCTGACTGCAGAAGGCACCTCGCCTTGGCAGCATGCACTAATAGCAACTACAGACTGTTTAGTTGCAGACACAGATACGGCTTACACCAACACATCAATAACTGCAATCCCACTTGTCCCAGAGGCTTCCCTGGAGCAAGTTTTTACTGTGTCTTTTGAAGAAGTATTGAATGTCACTTATCCTCATCTACCACTTGCAGACAAGTGATGCTCATGTATCAGCAAGCCAAGAGCTTTCTGCATTCAGCTTTCATGTAACCTGATGCTTGTCCCATAAATCATTCAAGTGCCATTCACAAACACCAGACACTCGAGTCTGTTCTGAAAGCATGAGAGGGTCAACAAAATACTGTCATGGCACTACATGGTGCAATGGGTTTCCAAACAGGTTACTGTATTTAAGACCAAGGAGACTTCTGTCTACAGGAAGAAACCATGATACTCCCATGCAAATCAGAATTTTTATTGTATAGTAGGACCTTCTTCTACAAACACACATTTGCCACAGTTTGGAAAAGCAAGTAGCATTCCTACCCACAGCAGTACAGGGTGGAAAAAGCAAAAATATAAAGATAAAACGGCTGCAAAGAAGTGCATCTTCAGATCAAAGAACTCTGGTTCTCAAATTAATGTGGAGGACCACATGTCCATCCCCATTACCACTCTCTGCCATGTGATCTGCAAGACCATGAAGGCACTCTCAGGGCTACTTCATGCTTCTTCACTGAGACACTCAAGTCCTGTTAGAGGACCCTGGCTGCAGGCACAGGAAATCATAGAAGTGACCAGGGAATTTCCTCAGAAAATCTTTATTATTCATGTTTAATAGCAGAATGTGGTTCCCTGCTTTTTAATTGCAATTATGAACTTGCAGAACCAGGAATACGGTCAAGCAGCAACTCATGACTACAGCAAGCAGCTGATGGGTACACAGGAGAGTGAGATGAGAGCTGAGATGGTTCCCATTTATTCTCTGCACATATGAATTCAGCAGCAAATTACTGGGCAAGATTAAAGGTTGGATGACCCTATTTGTATCAACTACTTGAGACAACAGATGCTCAGAATAATCATTCAAATGAAGAAATATGTTGGCACTCCAGGAAAACGAGCTGGAAGGCCTTGCAACTTGATTAAACATCTGAACTACAAGCCAAAACACAGCTAGGAAAAGCCAGGGCAAATACAAGCAGATTTTTTGCAGCAGTGGGGTTTATGGCAAAACAAAAGGCCTTAGTACCTTGGAGCTCTGGAATAGAGACCCCCAGCTCTTCTAGTCAGTTCTTCCAGGGCAAAGTTCTCATACTCCTTGTATCTTGCTGCTCTCCAGGACTTCTGTCGAGCATTGATAGCATTTACAAAGTCCGAGTTGTGCATGTAACGTCTGCTTGAAAGTCTGCAAAGAAAAGCAACCAAATAAAACAGTAAGAAAAGGACTGGGACTGAAGGTGTTCTCTAAACTGAATATGGAAAAGACTAACTCTGGAAGCATCTTCTGGTAGTACTGGTAAAGAAACGTGATTATTGGATCAAAGTTGGATCAAAGCAAGGTTTCTGAAATTTGAGACATTAACTAGAAGGCTACAATCATCTTCTTTAGACATGCCAGTTTTGTAATCAGGCTTCACCACAGACTGAAGGAGAAAGTGTGTGATGTGACAGGCACACCCTCTTCTGTCTTTGTGCATTCAGGTTTACTCCCAACACTGTCTTTGCCCTCAGTCACAGAATTGGTCCATACGCATTTAGCTGAAAACTGAATCACAGTCACCAAACATTTTATTCCTGTAAAAGGTCACTTATCTGTTGCTTACCTTCCTCTAGGTTTCTGGAGAGGTAGCTCGTTTATGTGAACATCTGAGGGTGATGAAGAAATCTTCTGTCCGCTGAAACAAGCCCAATTGTGGCCAAGTACATCATGTACCCATCCTGGTAGAGTCTCATTACAGTAGCTGGTTACATTCTCGCCTTCCTTTTTGTACTGTAATGTGAAGAGGTTATGCTTGTGTTGAGTAGATGTACTTGTTGCATAGCAGTAGTCCCTACCCACTCAGCTGCTTTTTGCTTGTGTTTCAGAGGAACCGGCCAAACGTAGATTCCAGATCAACTACCATCATCATGTTTGATTTTGAGATTAAAAAAAAAAAATCAAAATAAATTAACCAAATGAAAGAAATTATCTTTATCAAATTGCTAGAGGAAGGCAAACAGGTTGTGACTTGCCCTTTTAGCAATAAAGCATGCTTAAGTATCAGTATCAACTAACAGGTGCCAATTGTTTGGGTTCAACAGTTACTTTCTAGGCAAAATGTAAAACACTTTACTACTACTTATCCTTCTCTTCAAGGCCCTGTGGTTTCTTGCACCAAATATGTGACTAGTCAAACTAACCCTGGACTGCTGCAAAAGTTTGAGAAACTAAAGACTCACAGCAGCCTGAAAAGTAAACACAGGAAGGATGGCAAGTTTCTCACCCAGTAACCTCTCAAGGAGAATTATACTAGAGCTTTTCTGTTTTAGAAGTCAGAACTGAAGATAAGACTTCCTGCAACTGCTGTAAGTTTAAGCTGTGGTACAAGAGCACCAAGAAACAATTTCACCTGAACTATCAAAACGAGACAAGAAATGAGAGCAACTCATTTGAAGTTGGTGGTGAGGGGAGTGTTCATAAAGCCTCAAGTCCAAGTCCTAATACTTTCTTATTCAGTCACACAAGTCTTCATTTTACCACTGAAGAGGAGTTCTAAGTATTCAGTAAAATGTGTCTTCATAGAAGTTATCACTAACACTTTGCCCAGCTGCCTAAGTTTCCTGGCTTAGCAATTCTTTGACAGCAGAATGTCCTGGGCAGGGGCGGGGCAGGGAGGAGGAACAGACAATGACGATGATTTTTAGTCATCTCTTAAGGTTAAAATCTGTTTTATGAGCTACACAGAAGCCTGAAAACCCCATGCAACAAAAGCTTTAACGTAACTCTTCTAATCACACAAATCATTTAAGTAGAATCCAAGTTTCCTAGACCAAGAATACTTTATTAAATCCCATCCCATTTCAGTTGCATATGTACAATGGTACAGTGATTTTGTAGCTATGTTTCAAAAAAATGCTTGCTCAGCCTCTTCACTGAAGGTGGTGATGGCTTACAGTGATGGAAATGCCTGAAGATAGAAAATAAATTACATAAAGAGACTGGGAAGTTTTCTGACTATGTTAACGCTCTGTGGAGAAATCTGAAGGAAAACACATAGTGAAATAATTAAGTCTCTCAATCAGAGGGATAAAATTAAAGGTTAATCCTCTGACTGTTTTAGAACAATGGGAATTTGCTTTGTCCCAGGTTCAGAGGTTGCAGAGGCATCACACCTACACCCTTGGTTGTCTAGCAAGGTAAGCACGTTTGCTGACCAGAGCAGGATGGGGGCAGTAGAAGGCTGAGCTGTTACCTTGTTCTATTCATCCTATCTTACTGTGCAAGACTGTGCAATACGGGAAATAACTACACTTGGCCAAATACCAAGGCAAGGTCCAGAGACGGCTTTTGAGAAATATCCTCTTCAGAACAGCATTGCTAGAAATCCAGACACTACCAAAAACAACAAGTTATTGTCTTTACATCAGTAAGTTACTGTGAGAGCACTTTATCTGGCTCTATGTGATAGTGTAAATTAATACTTAACTGTCTTGTCCATCCAAAAGCTGCCACAGATTAAAACAAGACCAAACACAACCACTCTTGATAAGTACAGGCCTTCAATTCAAATACTTGAAGAATACACACTTACTGTGTCCAGTTCTGGGGCCACCCAGTTCAAGAAGGACAGGGACCCAGTTCAAGAAGGACAGGGAGCTGCTGGAACAAGTCCAGCAGAGAGCCACAAGGATGATCAGAGGACTGGAGCATCTCCCTGATGAGGAAAGGCTGAGAGACCTGGGCTTGTTCAGCCTGGAGAAGAGAAGACTGAGGGGGGATCTCATCAATGCTTATCAGTATCTGAAGGGTGGGTGTCAGGAGGATGGGACTGGACTCTTCTCAGTGGTGCCCGATGACAGGACAAGGGGCAACGGGCACAAGTTGGAACACAGGAAGTTCCACTTAAATATGAGGAAAAACTTCTTTCCTGTGTGGGTGCCAGAGCAGTGGCCCAGGCTGCCCAGAGAGGCTGTGGAGTCTCCTTCCTTGGAGACATTCAAACCCCGCCTGGACGCGGTCCTGTGCCCCCTGCTCTAGGTGTGCCTGCTCACGCAGGGGGGCTGGACAAGATGATCTCTGGAGGTCCCTTCCAGCCCCTACCGTTCTGTGATTCTGTGAAAAGAAAGGCCTGCTTCCTGCAACATTCATATGCAGGTCCTGCCTAGCATGGAGAACTATATTGAATCATATCAAGCTGCCATGATTTTGGCTTAGATATAATTTTCTTCACTGGAACAGTTTTGGACTTATCTTCCCAGAAAAAAAGGTAATAAGTTATCTGCTAACTAGCAAACTAAAATGCCAACTTGCCTTGCGTTTTTTTTGTTTGTTTTCCCTAGAAATCCCTTTCCTTTTTTTTTGGAGGGGTGGGGGATGAGATTAAATTTATTGCCCTTTTCTTAATATGTAGATAATCAAAATAGCATTCACATTTGTGCAACCTACTTTTCAGGGAAGTTAATTTAACAAGTTTCTTGTGCTGTTCTTTCAGTTCAAACATACCAACAAATCTAGGAAGGGGGTGAGGGGACAGTCAGTGGCAATGTTTCAAGATAGACAAGAGACAAAACAACAATTTCAGACAGTCTGTGTAGAAACCTAAAGCTAAGCAATTCAAGTCCTCTGCAGCTATCTTTCTGTAGATGGGCAGATAATATACTGCTGCTGAATTGGCTTTAAAAATGGGAGATGGAGACTTTGAGACTATAGCCTATTAATGGCATCTGGATTAAGGGAATTTGAACTCCAGTTTTCAGCTAAGAAATGGAAATATACCCAATAAGGTCCCATTTTGCTTCTTCCCCCCTCTGACTTCTAATTGAGAGCCACTGATGCAGAGAAGTGGCTGAGAAACCTTTATAAAACCCAATACTTATGCTTAATTTCTGCAACCCAGTTAACTCCCCAAGGGGCCACATTAGAGAAAATAAAATAGGATAGCAAAGTCATCAGTGCCATCACAATGACAGCCACTGCTTACTACCAGAAGGTACACCACCAAATCAGTATTTAATTGCCAAAAGCACGTGTGACGTTTCTTACTGCAACCAGAGAAAAGCTCTGACAGACTAGATCTAGCAAATCAGACTGTATCAGTTTCAGAGGACCTACTATGAGCACGCCTGCCCAAACAACAGTCATACAGGGGTGTGACTAACTGTTCAGTATGGCACCATTGCATGAACAACCACTGACTCAGGTGGATGCAAACTACAAAGCCAGACTCAACTGGAGCTGCTGGCACAGTACCCAGCCCATCCGTGGAATCTGTCAACAAAGAGCATCCTTCACAGAGGACAACAGCCAGGCAGCTGTGATCACCAGCAACTGCTGGACAACTGCTGAATGCATTTCCTCTGCAGACTTAAGAGATGGTTTCCATTTTTAAGTTAATAAAAGACCACTGCAGCCATGCCACATGTCAGCATTGGCTGATGAAATTATCACATCTGCAGCATTAAGTAAACTCCATCCAGTGATCTGACCAGTCTGGAGCAACTCCTGCAGAAAGGCACCCAAACTACATTGACAGTCCCAATTCTGAGATTTGAAAACATTAAGCTTTAATTCTATTTCAAATGCATATTTTTCTCAAGTCTGACAACTCATACAACTTTGCCTAATGCCATTACTTAGCCAAGCAACTTCAACATTGACCTTACAAGGCTTCACATACCTAAATTTAAAGGCTTGCCATTAGATACCTGAACCTAGGTAAGCTTTTTGGTACCGTATACTTTCAGTAAAGTCTTTCCTGTGTTGGTCATCATGACATAATCTAATTGCATGTTCAATTCTAGTCCTGGTAAAAAAATGTAATTGTTTTAAGCTTTATTTAAATTCCTAATCTAAGAGGAAAGCAAGAAAGGATGGAGACCTTATTGGACACAGCATTTTAACAGGGATTCAGCAATGCTACGTACACAGGCTGCCATCCCACACTCTTTTACATCTACTGTTCTAAATTTAAGGAATGTTCAGGCAATAAGCCAACTCAAGTTCCAGGAGGCAAGACTACCCTATACGTTAAGCCTGGTGGAAAGACTTACCACTCATTTGTCATCAAATTTACAAGTGTGCCTATGCATTTTAATACGACAAGCACATTCTTAATTAGAACAGGACCGCAGAATTGCAGATGCCCTACTGTACAAAAATACAGAATATGATATTACCAGAACAAACCATTGCATCTTGCTACCCAATATAAAATGCAAGGAAATATCAACTACAGATGCATTTTCTTTCCTCTAGGGAACATCCTGCAATTCACTTTAAGGAAGCAGCAGTTGCACACTGCCAATTAAGTCCAACTAAGGTTAGAAATTAACTTTCAGTTTATTTGCAGGATGATTAAACAGCATTAGCAACTTGTAACACTTCTATTTTTGCAGTATGGAATAAAATTAATTCAGTTGGGGTTTTTTTTTTGTTTTGGTTTGGTTTTTTTTAAACATTCTGAAATTTAAACATTGACTACTGTCACTTGTCTAGGTTGGTTCTCAGAACAGAAGTCCTTGGTTTTAACCAAATTTGGGGGCATTGGGGAAAAGAGGAAAAGATGTGACAAAGATGTCACCAAGCCAGACTGGAAAGGATCAGTAACTTGAGCAGTGGAATATTCTATAATCTTTTTTTTTTTTCTGAAGCAGTACTAATGTTTTAATATGAAAAAATGCCAGACTTCTCCTTTTTGCCAGGGTACATCTCAAAAGTCAGAATTAGTACTTAGCTTAAGGGACAAACAGCGAGAATCTTACGAGACTGTCTCCCTTCAAAGTATTAGTCTTAACACCAAATAAATACTACGAAGATATCAAATAATTGCAACAAGTTAGCCTCAACTTTCAGCCTCACTCTAGCTTTTTATGTTATGCTGTTCCTATTTCTTTTGCCACTCCTTGGGGGGAAAAAAAAAATCTTTAGAGGCTTATCTCTTGCATAGACCTACAGAATCCTTCTATCATCCAGCAGAAGCACATGCTCAACCTTCTTCCAAGAGTCAGTACACTAACTTCATATCCAAGTTCAGTATAGGGATGTTTCAGGAGCACACATTAAATAAGAAAACAAGAGCATTTCCATAAACAGGTTCTTTTGTCCTGCAAACAAACACCAGGCAGAGTAACTATGGTGAGAAGCAGAATGCAAGAATGCAGTAGGAGGCTGCATTTAACTTGGCAAGCCCTGCGGGACAAGTCTATGAACAACAATATTTAGAAATAAAACACTGTTAGAGCTTATTTACTTAAGCTATTAACAGCAAACTGAGGAAAAAAAAATACATTGATAAGCTGACCCCATCTACTCCTTTGGTGTAGAAAGTCATTTCCCCACAGTCGCCAGGTAAAGGCAGTAAGGCCATAAGTTTTAGTGGGTGTCTGTTTAGTCAGCCACAGACTATTAAAAACTCACTGAAACACCCATCGTCAAACAGGCTCTGTCTATATCCACACACTACAGTAGGTCTGATAAAGCCACCATTTAGACAAGCCCATAGCATTCTTGTTCATAATTAATAGCTTAATTCTTCAACATTAAGCAAAAATACCCTGCAAGTTCAATTAGCACCAGTTGCACTTCTGTGCTCAAAACGCATGAAGTACTGTATTGGCTCAAATACAGTTCACTTAGCCTAGCAACTCCATCCTCTCTGTTCAACAACAGAATATAAGGGAACTGTTAAAGGATCATAGTAGGTAAATCAGGATGCTTTATCTGCCCTGTCACCATCATGAGGTTTTAGCCCCATAATTTAACTTTAGTGCAACATAAACAGAACTTGGAGTTTATCAGCAGTCCTTGAGCAATGAAGACTTTCCTGATAAGCCCAAAGCCACAGCCATGGAAGGAGATGTGCAAGGCTTTGTGTTATGGCTGCTCTGATACCTGTAAGCATTTTCAGAAGAGCAAAACTCTTTAAGCATGATACGAGACCAACTTCAGAGGGTTTTTTCTGCCCAATTATTACATTATAACAACTGAAATAAAAATCAGTATTTTGGAAGTGGGAAGTAGTGATTTTGCTCTTCTGAAACAACTCATCAGCATGAAATCTTTCATCTGGAAACCACCACCACAAACTGCTCCATGAACCAAAAAGTCATTCCGGAATCAAGCTGTAACTCCAGAACAGTGTTCACATTGGAAGGTTATTTCAAAGTGAAACTAAGTAATTTTACCAAGTAGTAAAAACAACAGCAAATTACTCTATATTAAACACACTAGTTCTGTACCATCTCGTTGTAAAGCAAGAGACTGCCAGCAATGACAATTCTTTCCTCCCATGAATTCCAAAGGGACTTTGTCTAATGACTTTCCACATTCTCAACAGCGATTAAGGCTAAGCAATATTCTAAGAGATTGCTTTCATGCTTTCCTCTTGCTGCATTTCCAGGGAGGAAGACCATCACCAATTAGCATTCTAGTTTACCCAATTTTACTCCAAGGGCTTCTAGAATGTGACCAACACCAAGCAAATGAAGTCTGCTATGTTTATGTTACTTTCAGGTGCAAATGGTAGAAGTATTTCAAACAATAGGCAATCATTCTTCAAAAACCTCCAACGTGTGCATTGAGCTGAATATATTACTTGTCTCCTAGAAGCTTTACAGTAGAAGATGATGGAATAGGTCCTAAAAGAGCATTAGCTGCATTTAATAGGATAAACCACATTTTTAGTTTCTACCAGAACTAGATATTTGGTATTTCTATTTCATATGTAATGCAGTATTTACTGGATTACAAGTAAACAGATACGCATATCTAAATATGCCACAAAGTCAAGCAGTTTGTGAGGAACTGCTTCTTACCCCCAAGTCCCCATTGAAAATTCTGAAATAATAGTTTTGCAGATAGACACCACTGCAAGTTGTTGCCTAACAAAGCCAACCAGTTGTCTGCAGCAAAAAAATGCATTTACTAAGTGCTGTATCATTTCCTTGTGCTTCTTGACCATTACACTTGCATATTGGTAACCTGCTGTTTCCTTTACAGCAGCACAATTATAGAGAGGGTAACTGAATTGGGCTCTAATCCTCTCTACAATATTTAAGGAAAGAAGCCTTTAATTTAAGCATGTCTTTCTGATGGAATCCCTACTCCTGAACAATGAGCCAAACAAGCTTGCTATTTCTCATTACCAAAAGCAACTGCAAAACTATCAATCCATTTGCCTACAAAAGTCTAAGGCACATTCATGAACATAAAATGTAAGCTAGTGCATTGCTGCTGCTCAGGTGCATATTTGACTTATTTTGTTCTGAGCAGCAAGTTGGATCAGATGCCCTCTAGAAGTTCTGTCCAGCCTAAATTATTCTATAACAGTTTTGGTATATTGTTTATGAGTTCTCTTGGAAATCAATGCATTTACATTTTCATAAGCACAGATGAATACACAAGATCAGTGCTTATCAGTCACTGACCCAGTGCTCATCTTCCAGGGGTGTTTTGCTCAAAGGTATAGATAGCAGCAGTAGAGCCTTCAGTGACTCTTCAACAATCTTGAAGGTGGTGCCTCACAGCTCCATTTACATTTCAGAACAGGCCACTCACTGTTTCTAGGATTAAATTCCTCACATTCAAGAATTAGTTTGTAATCAACACTTGTTTCAACTGCTCACAATACTTGCTTGTAAAGTAACTTACATTTCAGTGTAAAATATCAGCCTAAGGATTCCCATCCACTAGTTCAGCTATATTTCTCCTCAGATGAGCCCACCAAGGCCAGCAATGGCTGCTGAATTCCACCTGTCAGAGGTGACACCTCAAACCTGATTTCATGGACAGTACTGCTGCAGTGCTCCATTGTCCTCAGTGAGGCAGCAATTTCTGCCATTTCTGAGGCAGCCCTTCCCAGTGCAGGGAAACTTGCATAGGTGTCCCTGCCTGAGAAGTTTCAGAGTAATTCTGCCCAGTTAAGAGCCCCCTTCAGTATCTGTAGTTTTTGCTCTTATCACCTGCCAAACCTATGAGGAATGCACATCATGCCAATTTAGTCTCACTACCTTCTACAGATGAGAGAATGTCAATAGGTATTTCCCTCTCACACTTTGCTTTTCTCATGTATAAGACTACATCTTATGCAGAAGCATTCTATTTTAAAAATTTAGTTATAAGAGTGCACTAGCTTTGGCAGAAAGTTAATTTTCCTCATAATAGCTAGTATGGGGCTTTGTTTTGGATTTGTGCTGAAAACAGCATGATGTTTTAGTTCCTGCTGAGCAGGGCTTACACAGAGTCAAGGCCTTTTCTGCCTCTCACCCCATTCCGCCAGTGAGCAGGCTGGGGGTGCACAAGGAGTTGGGAGGGGACACAGCTGGGACAGCTGACCCCAGCTGACCCAAGGGATATCCCACACCATACGACATCTTGCTCAGCAATAAAAGCTGGGGAAAGAAGAAGTAAAGGGGGACATTCAGAATTATGGCATCTGCCTTCCAAAGTAAGAGTTATGCGTGATGAAGCCCTGTTTTCCTGGAAATTGCTAAACACCTGCCTGCTGGTGGCAAGTAGTGAATGAATTCTTTATTTTGCTTTGCTTGCATACGCAGCTTTGTTTTACCTCTTAAAGTACCTTTATCTGAACCCTTGAGATGTCACACTTTCACCCTTCCTATTCTCTCCTCTATCCCACTGCTTACTGGGGTTAACTCACAACAAAGACCACGTAAAGAACTTCACCATTAGTCTTGGAAAAATAAAACCTACACAGGCCTTTCCCTTAACTTAAGTGAGCTCCAGTCGACATGGAGGAAACTGCAGTTAAATCAAAGCCTCATATATCATTTCTATTCAGTAAGGATTACCGTTCTCCTGGAAGAGTGGATCATTCACTTCTGTTGACGTCTGAAAACACTGACTCGAAAATAGCTGCTGTGAAATAAACCATCTACACTGGTTCCCAGAAAGACAATTTAAAGCAAAAGTAATTTCTTCACCCTCCTTCCTACTAGCCGATGTTCAGATATTTATGCTCAGACAAGGCCTGGGTGATTACTATTGGCCTATCTGAAGCCAGACACAAGATCATGCTCTCTGAAACAACCAAGAAACATTTTCACTGCTCCTGCCAAGGGCTGCGCTCGCCATCCGAGCAGTCTTGCTGCACAAAACACCTGTCTCCCAGGTAGCAAATTCATCCTGCAGAGATTGCTTCAAGCCACACTCCAGATTCATAATGTCCTGATGAGTGACAGCAGCAGCAGAGAACTCCTTAGCAAGTGGGTCTTCTCCAGTCTATCCCCTGTCTACCAGCACTGTTTTCAGCTTGATCCAAAGTCATTAACAGGGACTGGAGATAACAGTATTATTCAAGAAGAGAAATTATAGGCAGCAGGAAGGTTCCTTAATTTTAAAAGTAGTATTCAGGAATAAAATTTAAAGATCCTAAAAATCCTCCAGCAAGGAGAACAGATGGCCTTTCTAAAGTTTTCATGCATTTGAGAACATCTTTAAGGAAAGATAAAAGCGATGTTGTTTGTTTTTTCCGTTGGGTTCAAGGTGTCAGCAAGAAAACTTAAAAAAAAACCAAAAAAAAACAACAAAAAAACAAACAAAAAAACCCACACAAAAACCAAACCAAAACAAAACACAAACAAACAAAAAAACCCACACAAAAACCAAAACAAAACAAAACACAAACAAACAAAACAAAAAAACAAAACAAACAAAAAAAACAAACAAACAAAAAAAAAAAACAACCACAATTTCCAGGACACTGGGAGAGTTAGCTTAGTGAAGGCCTTCAACTGCTCTAAGCATGCCCAGAAGGGAAGGCAGCAGCATCTGTAACAGATTTTTTCAGATAATGCCAAGTGTGGAATATAAATACCTCTTCCCTCCTTCTGCTCCCTATTCAGCCACTGATACTGTTTCCTTATGTTAAAAAGTCCTGAATCTGGTAATCCAGACAAACCTTAGAGCCAAAGATAACCAAGTGTCTCAACTGCCTCACCGCGGCACTCAAGGACTAAAAGAAGCCCAACTACAGGCCATTTCAGCAACAGTCAGTGATGCAGAACACACCAAGTTAACTCACCTTAAAAAATGCAAACCACTTGTAGCCATTTATGACAATTTCAAAGCCTTGATTGTAAATCAAAGTGAAGAAACCGTAGTTTCCCAGACTATCCTGAGCCACATCTAACTTCTGAAGATTCACAAACACCTTTCTTTCCACAGGCCCTGCAAGAAATACAAATGTTACTGCATGATTATTGTGTGGAAGAGATAAAAAAAAATTAGTACAAAGAAATGTTGGAACATTTATTTTATTCCAAAAGATGCTAAAATACACTTGTTGAATACAGCCTTCTTCAAAAACGTGCCTAGCAAACACAGTTCAGGGACTTCACTTACCCATCAGAAGGTCTACATGCTCATTTCTTCCACTGCTAGACAGTACTTGCACATTTAATCAGCAGCAGCACCAATAGCTGTTACTGGGAAACATCAGCTTAATCACAGAACGGTTTGGGTTGGAAGGGACCTTTAGCGGCCATCTAGTCCAACCCCCTGCAGTGAGCAGGGACATCTTCAACTAGACCAGGTTGCTCAGAGCCCTGTCCAGCCTGACCTTTGATGTTTCCAGGGATGGGGCATCGACCACCTCTCTGGGCAACCTGGGCCAGTGTCTCACCACACTCATAGTAAAAAATTTCTTCCTTATATCCAGTCTGAATCTACCCTCCTTTAGTTTAAAACCATTACCCCTTGTCCTGTCACAACAGGCCTTGCTAAAGAGATTGTCCCCATCTTCCCTTCCTATAGTCCCCCTTTAAGTACTGGAAGGCCGCAATAAGGTCTCCCCGCAGCCTTCTCTTCTCCAGGCTGAACAACCCCAGCTCTCTCAGCCTGTCTCCATAGCAGAGGTGCTCCGGCCCCCTGATCATCTTTGTGGCCTCCTCTGGACCCGCTCCAGCAGGTCCATATCCCTTCTGTGCTGGGGGCTTATTTAAACATAACTTGCTATACAGCTACACAGGACTCGGACGCTGTGTCACTCAGGCACTGTGTCTGCAGTGACAATCTTCCCCTACAACACCCGGGACGAGGCGTCGGCCCCCCCATGCTCCTTCACAGCAGTGCTCTCGCTCCCCCCGCCACCCACCTCACCTCCACTGCTCCTACGGTCACTTGCCTCATCTGATCAAAAAGCAGATGAGTGAGAAAAGTGCAAAGTATCTACTATTTTTTAAATAACACTGACACACATTAATTAAATTACTCCCCACTACTGCCGTGCCCTCAAGGGAAGGGCTATCTCTCCCGACGCCATCAGGCTCCCTGGGCAGAGGCCCCCGCGGCAGCTGCCCAGGTGTCGCCCAGAAGCACAACCACGCTGCGCTGCTGGGAAGGGCCGCTCTCCGGACACGCTGAGCCGGGGGAGCCACCTGCGGGCTGCGAGGAAGGGAGAAGCCAGCCGGCGTGAGCCGGTGGTGCTCCCGAAGAGGCCTAGCTGAGCCCAAATGGAAGCAAGCAAATA
>VZTV01119931.1:67477-89079 GCA_013400875.1 Anhinga rufa | reverse complement strand
AGAAAAGGAAAAAAACAACACTAACGTTCAAATTCTGTGTGCCTTATGATGACTAAACAGAGCCTGAAAGGGCTGAGTGCCCACAAACCTGCTGGAGAGGTCTCCAGCTCTCCCTGTGATCTTTGTCATGAAGTTAGAAGAGTAAGCTGCATGTAGAAGAGTCAGCTTCATATATGTTTGTCGGTGAAGGGCACCTCACACCTGCACCAAGCATGTGGGAATGAGAGATTAATTCCTGCAAAATGTTTTTGGGAACAAGCTCTGGATAGCTAACATAAAAACAAATATAACTTGATCTCTCCAAAGTCTTCTCAGGCAACCTTTAGCCACCACAAAGCAGCAGCAAAAGGGAAAAAAAAATCAAATTTAAAAACTATTCTTTGACATTTCCTCTTGCCCTTTGGGCTCCCTAACATGCCTGCTTTCTGCTTCTTGGAAGAACAAAATGGTGTTGGCTTTAATTCACAAAGCTTCCAACTTCTGTGCTTTGTGCAGTGTAAATCACCATCACATCACTGCTGTCTTGATGTGAATGCTCCCAGGCCATCAGGCTTATTCCACTGGGAACTAAGTCTTGGGCAGAAACAGAACATAGCTACTAACACAGTGACTACAATACACGGAGTCCCATTTCTAGGTCTGTGCCACACAGCACCTCCAAGGTGATGGGTCATTAATTCTATGTGGCAGCACTGCTTGTGGCTTTTGCAATCATCCCTAATCCCCATTTAAACCAAGTGCTGGAGCCAGTGGCTCACCTCAAGATGCTTACTGCTGAAAAACACCTTCCTCAGGGCAGTCTTTTACGCTGCCCAGATGAGTACTTAAACCTGAGACACAGATGGGGCATAAAGACAGAACTTTCGTGGTCTTTGGGCATCTTTCTCCGTCCCCCACAAGGCAAGTCCAGAGGGCTGTGTTTCCAAAATCACCTAATCATTGTCAACTCATGGCAAGGCAACTCCTAAGATGTAAGGAAATGGCTCAAGCAGCCTCTTTAGTCACCATCTCCTATGGAAGCTGGTCAGAGTGGGGTAAAATGGCTTGTCCCCTAGCTCTGATGGCTACAGATGTGCTCAGTGGCAGTGTCCTAGCTGCACTCTGCCTCCCGTGACTGGTGCAATATCATCAGGCAGCACCTAAATGACGTCAGTGGCTTAGAAGCAGCACGCGATAAGAAAATAATTCATGTGGATTGCTGCTGTTTTGCCCTGTGGTGTCTGAGCCCTCAGACCCGCCCTGGTCCCAACACACAAATGAGTCAGGCTCGGGTTTAGTAATGAATCCTCCCACTCCCGGGCCATGGGTTTCAGGCCACCTCAGATCGGTTCGGAGGGGACAGTGCCACAGGCAGCTGCCCAAACTGGACACCAAACACATCTGGATGTTGAGTGAACAGTGGATGTTAAAGGCCAAAAATCAAATATTCGGTGTTACATTCATATATCCCCTTTATTTCAGCCAGGATCATATCCAAGAAGAGAGATCAATTTAGTTTCTTCCAGCTGTCCTATCATATGAGCTGTGTTTATCTCAGTGCAGTTAACGGGCAGCTCCATTAACTCTGGACAGGAACATAACCTGTCTAGAAGTTGACTCCAGCTCTGGAACCAACAGCATCACCTTGTGTTAATCACATAGAGGTTTCTCAGTGAAGATCCACATCTTGTACCTCTCACGCACCTAGTCCATCTCACCAGCATTGTCCAGCAGCCAGCTGTAGGGAGGTGAGTAATAACACAACCTCAAAATGAGCCTCAGGAAGAGGGGGCTCTACCTGTAGGGACAAATCCTGTTCTTATTGGCAATCATCATTACCCATTAGCTTATTGTCATGTGAGTATTATACAGGGATGTATTTATAACTCCCAGGTGAGCTTGTCCAAGCAGGTCACTGGATCCTCCTCAAGTGAGAACTAAGATGAATCAGCACTGCAAGAAGCAGATCTTCTGCCCACCAGGTGCAAGGAGAAGAAAAACAATTTCTGTTGAGCTGGATCCAAAGAATTGAATTTCATCAACCCCCTCTAACCCAGAGACTTCAGTGTGTTTCATCAGTGGATCACCAAAGCCAAAATCTGAGCCTTGGATGCATCAGGAGCAGCATTCAGAGGTGGAGGTGCTGGATCTTTGGCATAAGGGTGCAACCTGAAAGGCCTTGGCATGGGTCATGAGGGTAACAGCACCAGCACAGAGTGGCTTTTGCAGCTGAACACGACAGAGGCCATAGCAGTCATGGAGCTGAGTGGGTCGCATCAGGCTAAGGTGCTCTGCAACATTCAGTACCATGTTCTGACCTCAAGCCATCCAAGAACGCAGTGCTGTTTGTGCTAAAGAAGTCTGCAGGGAGGGGCAGAAATGCTTATTACATCATCTGAAATAGCTGGAGCAAACCCAAGGCACACAAGCCCTTTTTCACATTGCAACAACCTTGAAGCCGAGGACCAGTTTATACTCAAAGCAAAAGCTCAGAACTGACTTCCCAAGGCCTCCACAGCACCCAGAGAGATGGCAGGACCTTGTTCAAGGCAAAGCAAGCCTGTGACTCAGAAACCTTGATCCCATGGGGGAAATATATAGTCATCTCAGGAAAAATTGGGCTGTTTGCTGTGATATATCAGAAAGAGCATGTGATAATAATGCCAAGTTGTGCCAGCTAACAGGGGTACATACCTCTTCAGTTGCAGCCTTGGAAAAGCTACCGGGAAATTGAGAGCCATGTTGTGAAAACATGGAAGAATGGGAGGGCTGGGTGGGAACACAGCACCAGATTCCAGGATTTCGAGAGTCATGCCTGTAACTCCTTTTGTACCTACACACAGCTTTTGTGTCAGGTGGCTCAGAGAGTTTGAGAGGAAACCTTAACTTCTGGGAACATCTTTCTCCAAGATTGGTGGGGTTTTTTCTTGTGTGTTTTTGTTTGTTTGTTTGTTTGGGTTTTTTTTTGTGTATGTGTTTTTTTTTTCTTCTTGGAAGAACAGGTGAGATACCACATGGGTCTAGCCCAAATGAGAGTGTTTGGATAGTGCAGCACATTATAGGAGCAGGAGAGGGAAAAGGTACAGGTGAAAACAGAGGTTTGGGCAGCAGTTAATGCTTTACCTCTTCTTTCACATATTACTTGCTGGCCACAAAAATGTACATCTCATGGGGGCCAGGTGCAGGATCTGGTGAAGGAGGGGCTTCTTAGGACTGGATCCTTTATGCCCGTTGGGGGAAGCTGGAGCTGATGCCAAAAGTTAACAAATACCAAAGCCATGGGGATCTGGTGAAGTACCCCAGGCTGGAGCAGCAAGGCTGGGAGCTGGGGAGAGCATGGTGGTCCCCAGCTCATCCCCAGAGTAAAGCCCCAGCAGGGAGATGCACCATTAGCAATAAGAGCCAAATGCAGGGAAAGATGTGCCCACAAAGTTGCCCTGTAGCTCAGGGCAGCAGAATGATTACTTCGAGGGCTGCAGTAGCAGACTAAGCAGGGCTTGGCCCACAACTGCTGCTCAACATGAGTTTGACCTGCAGGAACTCACTCTGTCCTAGACAGAAGATGTGAGGTGAAGATGGCTGGGTATCGCAGCAGGATCGCCAGGGGTGGGATGTGGTGGTGGTAGCTTCCATCAGCAGCACACTGGCAGCTGAAGCTGTTGGTTACATCAAGGATTACAGAGCTGCAATGGGCTGGAATAACCTGGGGGTTGCATGGGCACCACATGCCCCCAGGGGTCCAACCCTGCCCAGGGAGCCCACACCATGAGGCCTGGCTCAGGGAAGGTTTTGCTTCTTTTTCCCAGGCCTGGGTTCCTGAGCAGGCTCTTTCCAGGAGGCAGGGATGGGGAAATCTCAGGCAGACTTCCTCAAGGTGCTGAAATTAGGGCGACTGAATCCCAGCCCGAGGGATCAGCTGATAAAACAGCACAGGAAGCACAGTGTCAGTAAACTCAAAATAGCATCCACAGAAGATCCTGGACTGTGTGTATCCTGCATGGAGTCATGAGGCTCTTTGCAGTGATCCCCCCAGCCAGAGGAGGAGCAGGAGCCAATGCCAAGTCCCACACTGCAGATCTCACATCTATAACCAGAGAACATCGAACCATGCTGGGGAGATCTGCCCCTTCTGCAGGTGCTTCCTGGAGGTGGCTACAAGTCCTTTGAGGTAGCTCTAGATGTAGACCCTAAAATAATATCTAATAACTGTTAATAAACTGAATTGATAATGGAAAGTGTCAAGGGGAAGTAAATGGGGTTCTAGATTAGTTTCGTTAGACTATTAACTCTTCTGCATACTCTAGTTTCAATGCTGGCTGATTCTGTTGTCCTTCTAACTCATCCTGCCTGGGAAATCAATCCATCTGGGGGGATACTTGCTGATCTCACTACATTCCCCAGGCTGACAGTTTTCAGAGACAGGTACCTGAAACTTTGCACCTAAATCCAGGTATTTTAGTAACTGAAACAAACCAATTACAGGGGAGTAATGTTAAATTGGTGTGAACTCTATGAAGACTAAGCACTGCAAGTAAGACCAGCTCTGTGCTGAGCAGGAGAAAGTTACAGCTGAATCCTTGACAGGCACCAAGAGGTGACAAGCAAAGTGGGAACTTGTGAGATCACTGAGGCAGAGTCCTATGGCTCTGGCTAAACCATCCTCCTCTGTCCCCAGGTTCAGTGGCAGCAATTTTGCAGCAACTCTAATCAATCCATTTTGGTGCAGCTAGACCAGCTTAACCTAAATCTCACTCTCTGGAGCCAATTCCACGCCCTGCCCAATGAGGACTGGGCAAGCCAAGCACTGCTGTCTCCTTTCTGCCAGTCTTTTGCATATTTGAAACCTCTTGGCATGCTTCACCTGAAACTTTCTCCAGGCTGCACAACCTTCCCTGGCTTGCTCCCCTCCCAGAGCTCACTTTTGCAGGCAAGATGGCTGGTACGGCGCGGCACTGAGAGCTCCCTCCCCAGGAGGGTGCCCAAATATGGCCACAGCACTCCAGCAAGGCACTGTGCGTGGCCCCACATTACTTCATCCCTTGTATATGCAACACACCTATTTATACATTTTAATGGGACGTTCGCCTTTCTCGCAGCCCCGTGGTATTATTCTTTATGCGAAGCATGAGCACTGTGATCCCCCCCAGGCTTGTTTTCCTTCCAGCCCTTTGCCCTCCCCATGCTGGAACGTGCATTTGCTCACTCCCACCCTTGTCTACAGCACCTTCTTTCAGACCTTTCCTCCAATTTATGCTTTTCATCCCAAGCTTTTCTTCTGCAATGCTTGCACACCCCCCAGCTCCCCATCCCCTCCAAATTCAACAGGCAGTCAAGCTCCCACCTCTGTCCTCCCCACCATTTGGGGAATATTGAATTTCCTCAGCTCTGGAAAACTCCTTCCAGTTCATCCCAGTAACTATTAACAGCTATTCTTTTAATATCCTGTCAGAGGAAGAAATTGGACTCTGTGGTCACAACTTAATTCGGAAAATGTTGGAGGGCTTGTCCTCCCTCCACCTTTCAGAGACTCATCCCACCTCCATGTGGTCTGAAAAGCTGTTGTAGACAGTTCCCTCTGCACCCGCAGATGAATTGCGTCATTTGCAGCTATTGGGAAACCTCTAACTTAACCTGAGCTGTCCTTGCTCTTTTTCTCTCCTACTGCAGCCCATTGTCTTTCCCTGCAGTCACTGAATTTGCTTTCCTGGTTGCATCTCATCTGTTTAGTGAAGGCCACAGGACTTGGAAAAAAACAACAAAGCACTTAACCTTCTAGGGATCATCAGAAGCTTTTCCTTGCCCTGTGTATAAGGGCATATTATTATTGTATGTGGAAATGGGCTTACTGTCACTCTCGCACCCCTCTGTAAGTGGTACCCCAATTTGCATCTATCTGCAAACACTGTTCAGGTGCCCCAGGCCAATGTCACACATCCTCTGCAGTCCTTGGTAGAGCCATCATGGTCAGAGGCACCAGCCAGCAAGGACAAGGTCCCGCTGGGTAACCACTCTGTGGTACGGGCAGCCCCAGCAGCACTCGGGAACCGGGCAAGCCCAGCAAGGCTGGCACGATGCTGTGCTACGTAACAGAGCAGCTCTGGTCCAGTATGTGCTATCACTGCAGCATCTTCCCACAGCAGAAATTTTTGTGTATGTGGACTCGGCCTTGCAGCCAGGCTGACCACATCAGCCAGCACCCAACTCTGGAGGCAGCTTTAGTCAGGCTCACTTTGATTAATGGAGGCAGCTTGAATTATTTCCTTGTTAGGAACATTTAAATACAAACCTCTTTTCCTGGAGGCAGCTGAAGTTAGCCAGAACTCATACAGAATGTGTGTGTGCTCCCACCTTCCTCTGGATGGAGCTGGGCCATGTCCATGGAGAAACACAAGGCAAACCTTGTTCATACCCCCACAGCCCCGGACCTCACAGAGGAGGCAGCCATGTCCCTGGTAAGGGGTGCCCTGAGAACCCCAGCCACAGCCCTCCTGCCTGGAGTGCTCCAAGCCCATGAGTTTGGGGAAAGCATTTCGTTATCACTGTCTGTATAAACAAAAAACCTCCCAACTCACTTGTAGGAGCAATCTGAGGGTCAACTGGTCTCCAGTTTTCAGCCCTTTCTCAGGAACCACTGAAGATCCTCCTGCAACTGGAAAATGGGAGACTCTGGCCAGGAGGTTGTTCCTGATGATGATCCTACAGGCAACCAGGGCTGTGGGCACTGAGATGAGCAGCGACACTGCCCCAACCCCAAAGGCTGACTGCAAAATGATGGAGCCCTGCAGCAGAGCAGGGAATTGGCCAACACCGACAGGCACCAGAAGAGACACCAGAAAAGGCATCGTGTGCATCAGTGCCAATCCCAGCAGGGAGAAGCTTGCTGTTTCCATATCTTGGCAGCCCGCAATCCAAGCATCAAGGTCCCCGCACATGGCATCTGACCTGAGCACCCACAGGCAGGACCCCCCAGTGCCACCCACTGCAAGTTGATGTGGTAGGGATGAGCATGTGCCCAGTGGCACCTGGGGCTGGATGGGAGGGAGCAGCTTCAGGCCACACATGGGCACAAGGCACAGCAGTAGGTTATCTGTCAGGAACCACACACAGCTCAGGGGAGGCATCTCCAACACCAGCATGGAAGACAGATGACATTGGGATGGTGTACGGGCCTGGCAGCCAGGGGTGGGTCTGCAGCAGCATTCTGGGGTACACACCCACCCCAGGGTGCACCATGTGTGACACCTTTGCCGGCCAGATTGCTCACATGCTGTGTTACCCCAGCCTGCTCCCTTCCATGGGCAGCCCCAGCAATTTGTCCTGCAACCCAAAGCAAAGCCGCTTTGGCAGGGAAGGGGGTGTAGGTGTCGGGAGCCACATGTCCCCCAGCTCAGGCTGCTCTTCTGGTACCATGGAAGGGTTCTACCAACATGGGTCATGCCCTGGACATAGCTGGCACCAAAGGGATGGATGTGACCTTCCACTCTAGCTTTAGGCACCCATGGAGAGAAGGCAATTGGTGCCTTGGCTACAAGGTTCCCTTCAGTGTTCCCCACTAGCTGCACACTTGGCCTGATGGCCTTTCCTGGCTCTCCACACCAAGGTCCCCCCATATCAGGGGACAGCAAGAACAGGGCTGCTCCCTCAGGAAGGATGGAGCAAGTTGGACCCCAGGTCCAGCAGGGCCCATCCCAGAGTACCTAGCATGGAAGACTGGGGCAGGTCTGAGATGGTGGCCGGGTCCAGCCAAGAGCCCAGAGCAACCCAAAAGTCCGGATCCAGCAGCACCATGGTGATGAGATAGGTCCAGTGTGAAGCCAGGAAGACAAGCCACAGATCAGAGCCAGGTCCAGCAATGGCCAGGCATGGCCCTGGCAACGGGGCAAGACAAAACATCAGGCTACAGGCTGAGGCCTTTGATCAGCAGAGCCCATAGCCAGGCACATATGGAGCTGAGCTGGATATCAGCACTTCTCCAACACAGTTCCCACAAGCTCCACCTGAGCTTAAATAGGGTTCTTGAGCATGCTTAGAAATTTTTTCCCATGCAGGGAAGGCTTCTGGGTGTGGGGAGCTGTCAGGTGAGGTTGATATCTGAAAGACTAATTAGTGCCTTCAGAGCTGGCACTGACTGGTGCATCTTCTGTATTGGGAAGTGCTCCTGAAGGTGGCACAGCTGTTCTGTCAAGGTCTGATGGCATCACATGTCATAGGAATGCAGCTCACACACACCCACGGGCGCTCTGACCTGAGCCTGGCCCCGGAAAAGCCTTCAGCACAGACTAGGCCAAGGTGGTCACAATTTCCATCCTGTGCAAGACATGCACTATTTCATATTTACTTTTACCCTCCTTTATCATTGCCATGCTCTCACGGGCAGTAACAGCAGTCATTCCCACATCCTCACTACACAACTATTTGGACGCACTCTGCACTTTCCCCAGGATAAATGCAAAAAGAGAATTTGGCCAAAACACCACTCTGGCTTCTGGATGCAGTTGCGGGGTGCAGAGTACTTTCTGGTCTCCCCATGAGCCCACACCAGCCCATGACAGGGAATGGTTATCCCAGTGCTGCTTTAATTACTGAACCAGCTGTGCTTTGCTCGAGGCCAAATGCAGTGCCATGCCCACAGCGG
Source organism: Anhinga rufa (assembly GCA_013400875.1). NCBI lineage: Eukaryota > Metazoa > Chordata > Aves > Suliformes > Anhingidae > Anhinga > Anhinga rufa. The sequence goes on along the minus strand of VZTV01119931.1, from coordinate 80,465 downwards.
GGCTGGGGCTGCTTTCCATAAATCACTGCTCCAAGCACAACAGGAGGGTGTGCCTGACTCAGGAAGAGCTCTTGTCAGCCAAGGAAGTCTTCCCAGTGCCACCTACAGCCACCTTGTAGCAGGTATATGTGGCAGCTCCCACACTTCAGGCAGCCCCCATTCAGATGAGGGATCCAGAGGAGCTGGATGAAGGCACAGGGCAGACGTGCAATTCTTTTTATCCCTAGCAATATCTCCTACAAAGCTGTATTTCTAGATCTTTTAATTAAGAGTAAAGAAGGGCTGAAGAGATCCCTTATAGATGGATGAGGCTATGGACAACACAGCACAGTACCCTCTGCAGTCCCCCTACTCGGTCACGTGCTGTACCTAGTCCTGAGTGTATGGTACATTAACCATTACACATGATGGAGCCCTGCTTGCCTGGAGATGGCTGAACACCTGCCTGCCCATGGGAAGTAGTGAATGAATCCCTTGTTTTTCTTTGCTTCCGCATGCAGCTTTTGCTTTACCTATTAAACTGTTTTTATCTCAACCCATGAGTTTCCTCACTTTTACTCTTCCGATTCTCTCCCCCATCCCACCACGGGGGAGTGAGCGAGCGGCTGCGTGGTGCTTGGTTGCTGACTGGGGCTAAACCACCATAGCACGTTACCACACACCTGGCATCTCAGCCATACCCATCGAGTAAAAGCTCTCCAGGAAAGCCTTGGGTCCTGTGCCAGGAGTATCCAAGCCTCCAAGACACAGAGTGGGGCCAAGGACGAGCCACCATGCTCTTTGTGTTTTACTCCCCAAATTCCAGCCTCAGATGTGCTGCAGGAGGAGCAGTTTACTTCTGAAGCTAGGCGCATTACCCTGGCCCTTCAGCAGGTGTGCCGCAGTGTGGGCTTGGCTAGGAGCAACTAAGGTGATGAGCAGCTCCTCAGAGGTCCTCCTGGCTCTGAGACAGCATGAGAGTGCTCCTGTAGATAATCTCAGCCATCCTGGCACAGCCATTATGGGAGACTATGAAGTTTAAGTCTTCTTAGCTGTTTCTTCCCTTAGACCAGATTCCTTTTCACACAGCATTGAGAAATAAGCCATCGGGCTCCTGGTGCTCAGCACTGTAGATCACCCCCATGTGCCAGCTCCACTGCCTTGAAAGCACCTGGCAGGGCTGGTGGCTTTGCAGAGGATCTCAGGGTGGCTTGGGGACTGGGGACAGTATGGACAGATGTCTAAGCTGGGATCCTGAGGGAAACTCGAGTTGGGGACAACCTGAAGAGCCATTTGAGCTAGGATCCAAGTCCTGGGGTATGTTGGGATTGGGGTCAACCTGGCCAGACATCCTTATCTTCTGGCAGGGAGAGCCCTCTCCATGGCCTGGAGGTTCCTGTGCTTTCTGATGAAGGCCTCTAGAGGTACAACATGCCATGTGGCTGGGAACACAGGGAGGGCTGGCACATGTGCAGCACTGGCCAGATCATCACCTCCAGCACTGGCGAGGGATGAGGTGATCTGCATTCAGCAGAAAGCTGAGCCCCACTTCTTAGCACCGAAAAGAGTTTTGTGGGAGGCAAAGACCTTGGCAGGTCTTTAAGGTGCACAGGGCGCGTGCACACCCCATGCCTCTTGCAAAATAGTTGGGACAGCTTTGCTTTGGGATGGAGCTGATGCGCAGAAGTAGGGTGGGATGAAGGGGAAGGCAAGACAGCACAATGTGTCCCCAATCTCCCTGAGCAAAGGCATGAGGGGCCCTACACTGCTGAGCCTAAGGGTGCTGAGCTGCTCAGGGTGAGCACAGAGCCTCCCAGCATGCAGCTCGTGGGGGATACGAAGGCATGGGCTGGGGCCTCAGCAAAAGTCAGGCAGGTCACTCGGGGCAGGGTTGGGACCCCTGGTTTAGGTTAGGTACATCTTAGAGGGTTGAAAACAAGCTCTGCAGATGCTCAGCTCCACTTGAAGTCACCCTCCCCTGTTGCACGGGGTGACAAGTTGGTGCAAAGGCAGCCAGGGACCTCTGGCACAACTGAACACCCTGTGGGCAGACTGCAAGTGCAGACATCCAAAATCAAGTCTAAATCCCCTCCAAAATAACACAGGCATCCCCACAGTACCTACAGCCCCTTGCATAGCCCTTGGAAGCCTGAAATCCTCCCTTGTGAAGGCACCACTGTCACCAGTGCTGCTGCCTGTCCTGACTCCATGACAAAAGCCATCTGCAATCCAATGCCCATGGGTGCCTACTTCGGCAGCATGCTTCTAGCCGGCACTATAGACACTGATGGCATTTTTAGCTCCCAAAGCCAGTCAGTGTGGGTGATGCTTACCTCTCCTGTCATACTCTTTCGGCTTTGAGTTCCTCTCCCAGAAATGAGAGACCTTGGTAGGAGAAAACAGAAATAACTTCTGTCCCTCCCCCAGCTGGAAGAAGAGGGGAATCCTAGTCCCTAAGTTGTTTCTGTTTCTTATCCAGGATAAAAACATATTAACTGTCCTGGTAGTAAAGTCTCACTAAGCTATGGAAACCAGCTGACACACACTGTTTTTTGTGGACATTCGCATCTAGAAGGTGTCTTAGTTTCATTCAGAGCCCTTCCCCTAAGCCTCGCAAGCAGCCCTTCCTGCTCTCTGCCCCGCTGCTCTCATGGGCTATTCTGCAGGAGAAAAATGCTTATCCACTGGATAATTTTGAGAGGAAAAACCATGGACAGGCTTTCCAGCCCAGCATCACTCAGCCAAGCACACACTTCCCTGGGCTCCAACCTAGTCCCCTCCCTGTGCGGGTCTGGGGGACAGAGGAGCTGTGTAGCACACAGCTTTTGGCACTGCTGCATTGTGTGGGTTTTGGATCTGGCTTACCATGAGCATACCCTGAGGAGCTTCACACACACACTGCATCAAGGTGGTCTGCAAAAAACACACAGCAAAGTTGTAGCCCTTACTCCCAGTCCGAGCCACTGGGAAGCACAGACATGGCAGTGTAGCTACATCAGTCCAGAAGAGAAATTTGGGAGGAAAACCACATTTCAGTCAAATAAAGGAAACATACTTTGAATTATTTTATTCAGGATAGTTTGGATTTATTCCTGACAATAGCTCTGGAAGCAGAAGTTTGTGACGGAAGTCTTTGGAGACCAACTATTAGAAAGAGGCAAATCAAACAACAGTGAAAAAATCCACAGGATTATGTATATGATAGTTCACAGCAAACTGTAGAAGGGGACTTAGGCACAAAAACAAAACCTGAAAAAGCAACGTCATAAATATCTGCTCAGTTTGCCTGCTCGAAACAAGGACATGCGCTTTTCCTGAGGTGATTCCAGGCAGCATGCTCTCCCCTGGGTCTCAATGGTAAAGAACCTCTTCTTGGCCTTGCAGGACTGGGAACAAGCCCAGGATTCCCACTGCACTTGGCCCAGACAGCCCAAACTGTCTTCTCCAGTGTGCATTGCTTAATATATGTCAGTTGCTATTTTGGGCTTTCTAGATAATGAGCGTGGTGAAGTGTACCCAGAAGCAAAACGCAGAAGAGCTCTCAGGACAAGTTGCCACCACCAGACCTGAAACAATCCGGCAGTTATTTCTGCACTGGCTGGCACAGCTGAGCAGTCTTCAAGGCAAGCCCAAACAGACTTTCAGGGCAGAAATCTCACTGGAGGTGCCAAAGGTGAGCTCAGGTATGAGCTCAGAAGAGCAAGAACTCAGGAACGGGTCCAAAAAGCAGTCTCCAGAGCTTGCGGTCACGTAGGAGCTGGAGAAAGCAGAGCTCTGACTGCCCACACTTTTTGGGGAACAAGGAGCCATAAATTCTCCCGGTTCTCCCAGGCGGCCAGCACGGCCTCTGCTCTGCACAACACCAGCCAGGACCAAGAAAAGCAAAGAGCTGAAGACTGCAAGCAAATGAGCGAGACACAGCTACATGTACTGCACAGACAGTAACCCAGTTACTATTTCCTCCTACTGTTTATATCCCACAGCGTCTGGTCTCATCTCACAACTCCTTAATGACAAAGCATCCCAAATGAGCATGTGAGGAACAAAGCCTCTTGCAATTAATGGGAGGTTGCTTGGGCTTTGTTGCTGGTGCCTTATTCACAGAACATTAGAAACAAGTGAAGCATCTGGAGAAGAAGATAGACCATGTTGCAGAGGATCCCGTGTTGCCGTCCCTCTACTCCAACCAGGACAGAGTCAGTGCAGGCCTGAGAAAGGCCACCTTGACCACAGTCTGCTGTAACGTACTCCTCCATAAGCCCAGAATTTTGCAAATCCTGAGAGCAGGACTTGGTCTCTGCAGTAAGTCACTACAGCAGGTTGACTTTAGCCACAACCTGCTTGCAGCCTGTGCTGGAGTACTGCTTGTCCCCTGTAGTGTAGTAACTGAGCTGACTTGCTAAATTTTCAATATGCTTCTGGTCGGGATACAGCCCTTCCCTCCTCATCTCCTCTAGGAAGCAGTTTATGACATGAGTCTTCTCCAGAAGAACAAATGGGATGATGTCTGCAGATTTCCAGAGAGGGTGGATATTGATCAATACTGGCTGGATGATGCTCAGCAGTTCTTCAACTCCCCTTTGCTGATGCAGAAGCTCAGCAGATGCATTCTGGATAACAAACTTTGTTATTTCACCACCTCCTATGTTGCTTATTAAAATATAGATGGCATTGAGGAACTCGTTGGTTTGATTGGGTTCAAAAAATCGGCTGAGAGTATCCAGCAGGACTGGAGACATGAGTTCAACCTCATCCAGAATAAACACCGGTATCTTCTCTTCTATTTCGGCTCTTGTAACCATGTCAGAAATCTTCTTCGACAAATCTATTTCGCAAGTAAGAGGAGCCACCCCGCTGGGGCAGTGATGCATTACAAAGTATTGAAGCACGAAGTCATTGTCCATGACGGAACGAAAATGTTTGGCCAGCAGCCAGCCAACATGACTCTTCCCAACTCCTGTCGGGCCATTTAAAGAGATTACTAGAGGCTTGTTGTGTATGTGGGTAGCCAGATAGTCTTTCAATAATTCCATAATACTTTCCACAGCAACTTTCTGCCCAAATACTTCCCGGTGCATTGTTTTCTCCAAACCATCTAGGTCATATTTTTGGAGGTTATCATCCAGGTTCTCTATTGCATTGAGAATCTGGAAGAAGATAATGACAATGAGCAAGAGGAGGCAGCGTTTTGCCTTGCTCTTCTCCTCTGTTGGAAGGTATCTTTTTGTTTTATCTGGATAGAGTACTATCCTAGATTTCCTTCGATTCTTTTTCCGCCTGCATTTTTTCATAGCATACTGCTCCACAGATGTGTCAAAGGTGAAGTACTGGGAAGTTTCGAAGCCGGTCTGATTAAAGAAGGACATGGAAGAGCCATACAGGCTAGTTCGGTTCAGGGAAAGCTGCCTTTGAAGCAGCCTCGTATGGACAAGCTCTGAAGACTTTTCTCGAGGGAGCTCTAAATGCAGACGGCTTTTCTTTTGCACCCGGTATCGTTGTCGCAGGCGGATGATTGCCCGCAAGGGAGAAGAAATAGAAGACATTTTCTTTGAAGCAGCAGGGATTTCAGTATCTAGTACTTCTTCCCCATCACTCTCATAGCAAGATGCCTCTCCTTTTGCATCACTCTCGGCACAAGGCATCTCCCCTTCCCCGTCGCTGTCAGTGCTGGGCATCTCTCCTTCCACACTGCTCTCAGCACGAGCTGCCTCTTCTTTTGTGTTGGTCTCAGCACAGGGCATCTCTCCTTCTGCATTGCTCTCGGCACAGGACACGTCTCCTTCAGCGTCACTCTCTGCACAGGGCATCTCTCCTCCCAGATCCTCCGTGGCAGAGGACACTTCTCCATCCACCCCAGTGCAGGGCAGCTCTCTGTCCATCTCGTCTGGTTTTCCCAGCCCATTCACATTATCTTCTTTCTTAAAAAAAAAAAGGATATTGTGAAATTAATCTTTGTAAGATCAGGAAGTGACCGATAACAGCCAAATTAGACAAATATCCCACTTTCTTTCTAACAGGCAGAGCAGTTACCTGTAGCAATCAGCAATGGCAAGGTGGCAGAGAGACTTTCAGACCTAAGCTAACCGTCTGGAAGATGCTCTAGACATGCAAAACTACAGATGAAATTCAGTGTAAATAAATGCAAATCCACACATATCACAAAACCAACCCTGCCTTCACATGTGGAAGGAAAGCTCAGAGCTGGCTGAAGCCAAAGCTGTGCTACGTGCTGCCATGAGGAAGAGGCAGGACCCCAGGCAGACAGACCCGTGGTCCAAACCAGAGCTGCCCAGTCCTATTGCCTTACATCTTCTAAATATAGGCAAGACACAAAACCACACCTCTGCACCAGCATACACACACACACCCCCCCCCACACACGTACACACCCCCATAGGAAACAGTCACTCCTACATCTGCAAAGACCTTTCAGGGTGTGAAAGTGTGCATGGGAGAAACTTGCTGTGGAAATGCCTGGGTGTCCTGGTTTCAGCTGGGATAGAGTTAATTTTCTTCGCAGCAGCTCGTATGGGGCTGTGTTTTGGATTTGTGCTGAAGCAGTGGTGATAATGCAGAGATGTTTTAGTTGTTGCTCAGTAGCGCTTACGCTAGTCAAGGACTTTTTCAGCTTCCCGTGCTGTGCCGGGTACACAGGAACCTGGGAGGGGACACAGCCGGGACAGCTGACCCAAACTGACCAAAGGGATATCCCACACCATATGATGTCATGCTCGGTATATAAAGCTGGGGGAAGAAGAAGGAAGTGGGAGACATTGGGAGTGATGGCGTTCGTCTTCCCAAGGAACCGTTACGCGTGATGGAGCCCTGCTTTCCTGGAGATCGCTGAACACCTGCCTGCCCATGGGAAGCAGTGAATGAATGCCTTGTTTTGCTTTGCTTGCGTGCGCGGCTCTTTCTTTCCCTATTAAACTGTCTTTATCTCAGCCCATGAGTTTCCTCACTTTTACTCTTCCGATTCTCTCCCCCATCCCACCAGGGGGGAGAGAGCGAGCGGCTGCATGGTGCTTAGTTGTTGATCCGGGCTATACCACGACACTGGGCCGTGCAGGTTGTGGTGGCACAGCAGCTCCCTCGGGGAGCAATTTTTCCTGGCTGTGCCACTGGGTATGCCAGGCAGCACTGGTCACAGCTGGCAGGGAGAGGAGGCAGCAAGGGCAGCATCTGGCCAGCACTCAGCCCTTGGCCCGCAGCTCCCCAGGCTGCCCCGTGACAGGCAGGGCTCAGAGGGGTTGCAGAGAACCGACATTGTTGTGAATAAGCCTGCCAGCAGCACACGGCTGTGGGGAGAGGAGCAGGGCTGCCCTGCAGCACCCAACCCCCCTACCCCCACGGTCCTTCACTTGCACCCCTGGACACACAGTGGCCGCTGTGTCCTTCCCACACAAGACCCCAGAGCGTGCAGGAGAGCATGGGGACAATGACCATCCTTAAGAACAGCTGTCTTCATGGAGAACGCATGGACAAACCTCAGTTGGCGAACAAGGAGGAAGAGGAGAGGCCGTGCTCCAGCAGCGGGATGAGACGACAAGAGGCATGGACCCAGCAGGGAAGCCCCCAAGAGAAAACAGCTCTCTAGGCCTGGATGCGGCCATGCAGCAGGACCCCACGCATGACCACCTCCACGTGCTGCCGCGCCGCAGACAGTTCCATCCTTGCCCAGCACTAAGACGGTGGCAGCAGAAGCTGCGTCACCATCAGAGGACATTTCCCTGCTGCTCTGGACCACAGCAGCACTGACGCAAGGGGACAGTTTGCCGCGGTGACATTGCCAACCCTGAGAGCAGGAAGCCGGCACAGGCAGGGCGAGGAAAGCTGCTTTCATTGGCTGCCCAGAAAAATCAACCCTGGGTTTTGCCAAAAGCACCGAGTCTGTGGGGAGGAGGAAGAGGTCCCCAGAGGGTTTGCTATTAACTCGCTTCAGCTCAGCAGGAAGTTACCAACCTGCAAAATGTCATGCTCTGGTGAAGGTTTTACTTCCCCCACCGCAGGGCTGACGCAGGCAGCCGCCTGACGGCACGCAGCGAGCGAAAGGGCAGCCAGGGGAGTCACAGGCGCTGGGAAATGCTCCCAGCCCCCTCCTCGCTTTGCCCTGCTCCTTTCCCAGCTCCTCTGAAATGCTGGGAAGCCTTCACTCCCACCACGGGGACAAGTTGATTTCTGAACCATGTGCCGGCAGCCGGTTCATCTTGGGAACCGAGCCGGGCCGAGCGACTCCCCAGCGCTAATTGCTGACTGTGTGCGGGATTTGGCCGTGCCCAGAGCGAAACCAGCCAAACGAGATTCCGGCAAGCAGGTGCAGAGGCGGCACTGGGCAGGAGAGCTAGGGGCCACCGCCACCAGGCATGCCGCTGCCAGGGATGCCCCGGGAACCCTGGGCTGTCCCCACGCCACACTGGGGTCACACCTTTGCTTCTCTCCATCTTGCACCCTTCACCTTGCTCACACAGTGCCTGAAGGTCCCCAACAGGACGGCTGTCCCCAAAGCCACTGGGGAGCAGGCCCTACGGCACAGACCAGCACAGGCTGGGGTCCCCAGGGAGCAGAGACACCACAGAGCTTGGTCTGGTGTCAGGACAACCCTCCAGTCCGTAGCACACATTGACACAAACATGTGGTGAATCTTCCTCAGCCCCAAACCCATGCAGGTGTAAGAGGGGGTTGCTTGAATGCCAGGGGAGAGCTGTGAGAGTTTATGGGAAAAGGTTTAGGGAGCAGATGGGCGCTGGCAGTGAAAAGCAAGACATCCCCAACACTCCCCCATGGATGCTGCTGACACACAGCAGGGTGCCACCCCACCCTGCCCCTGTCCATAGCCCTGGTTGAAGCATAAAGCAGTTCAGCTCCTCACAGCCTGGAGCCAAACTCTCCTACCACCACTGTGTCCACACGGGGAGCCCAAGGCCCCTGCAAGGCCGATGGACACAGTCAAGGACTGAGCATTCATTAGCTGGGAGATGCTGCAGACCCTATTTCCCAAAAGCCAAGAGCCCAGAGAGCACATCATCCCACTGGCACAAGATGCCCATCCCTTCAGATGAGCCGAGCAAGGCAGGGCGGAGAGACCAAATCCCATCCTCAGCAAGAAATCTGTCCAGTCACGCATATAACAATCCTATTAATACCATGACTCAGTTCCTAATACCTGCTGGTATTTACATAGGACTCTAATTTGGTAAGAGCAGCCCCCGCCTGCTCAACGTCAGATCGGGGCCGGGGCAGGCGGCTGTGCCAGCCCAGCTGCACTGCCAGCCTGCAGAGATGCACTTTCAGCAACTTAATTAAATGTTTGGTAAATCAATATGAAAAAGGACCTGACAGTTAGGTCTGCAGCATCACAAGTGCTCATGTAAACACCATTAGTCGCTGATCTGTGCCAAGTCCAGCCAAACCATGGTGACACTTGCACTTAGCTCTTGGAAATGCTCCTGCAAAAACTCCAGCTTTCCTCCTTTAGCTCTTCTTCCCTAACATTTGCATTCATGTGTCACCCTGTTCCTGCTAAAACAAGGTTTCCACAACAGACGAGCCTGCGTGGGCAGACGGAGGCAGCCAGGCCAGGAGAGGAGCAGGATGGGGACAGCCCTGGGCAGACAGCATTCGCAAGTAGAAAGCGTCTGGTTTGCAGGAGACATCAGCCGGACACCAGCCAGAGAAACGTGTCCCTGGTTAAAATGTCAGCTGCTGAAAGGATGGCATTGGAAAGGACCAGAGCTGCACCCCAAACTCAGGCTCTCTGGGTTAGTAAAGCTGCTGGGAAAAGGGACCAGCTAGAAAGTCCCAAAGGCTGATCCTGCTGCTGAAAGCCAACCGCCCTGTCCAAACCCAGGCATTGCCAGGGGGAAGAGCAGAGCAAAATGGCCCCTTACAGTGGGTGCCACAGATCAAAGGGCATCAGTGGCCAGGAGCAGAAAGCCTGGATCGTGGCAGAGGCCAGCATGGCCCGAGCGCAGGGCATGGCCCCGGCACCCCGAGTTGCAGCTCACCGGGGGCACCACTTGGAAACAAGCTGAGAAACGTGATTCACTTCACAGCTTGAGCTTGGGACGTGCAGGTGTTGGCCCTCCCCAAAAACACAGCGCAGCGGTGATAGCAAGGGCAAAGCCAAACCCACCTGCACCACCCCGAAAGCCTGCTTGCCACCAAACCCCACCAGCCCCACTCCCAGCCCAAATGTTTTGCTGAGCCCCAAAGACCAAGACCAATGGGAAAGGCAGCAAGCGGAGGGAAAGAGCCTGGAGCATCCAGAAATGGCGAGAACAGGAGGGTCCCCGCAAAACCAGGGCAGGTTTTGGTGGAAAGGGGTCATTGGGGATGAGCAGGAGGCAGTGGTGGGGATGGAGCTTGAAGTGGCCAAGGCCGAGGGGTGCCCCAGTGACCCCACACAGGGTGGGGAGTGGGATGGGGCAGCCGAACCGAGCACAGTTACCTGCAGCGTCTCCCTCAGGGCCAGCTGCCGGCGCTCCCCTTCGGCCGCTGAGCCCAACCTCTGGCCTCGGACGGGCCAGCTGCTCCTCTTCCCCCCTCTCTCTCATCCGCACAGAGACCCAACCGCGGAGAGGAAATGGCAAAGAGGAGTGGCCCGTGGCGGCACTTCCTTCTCCCTGCACCGCGGGACGGCCGCCACCGGCCGGTTTTCTCTCCCCCCTCTCGCTCAAAGCCCTCCTCGGCAGCTGCCGTCACAGCGGCATCGTGCAAAGAAACACGAATCCCAGGCAGCTGCGGCGGGACAGGGACCGGGCAGCAGGATGAGCTCATCGCCTGTGCGGCCTCGAAAGCCCTGAGTCTGGGCAAAACATCCCCACCCTCTGGAGTGTAATTACCCCGGAGCCCGTCACCAGTAAAGATCAAAGCAGTGATGCTGTGAAGAGAGGTTATCAGGGCTGACCCAGTACTGGTGCAGCCTGGGGACAAGGTTCCTTCCCAGCAGGGAAAACAGGGAGAGCAGAAAATAGAGGGAATCGGGGAAAACAGTGAGTCCATAAAAAATAGTGAGTCTGGTAAAAAAATAGCAAGTCCAGAGTAGTTGATTCATCTGTCCCTGGGCTCCTGCTCCTCTGCCCCAGCCACCCTGACCCCACTGAGGCTTTTGGCCCCTTCACAGCCCCCAGCCCCACGGCGGAGGGACGAGGGGATGGCTGGGCCAGGCTGCACAGGACCAGCCTCTGGAAGAGCTGGTGTGGGCACCCCGAGGCCTCGCTGCACAAAAACTCCCTGGGGAAAACCACTTCTTCCATCAGCTGCAATAAGAGAGAGAAGGAGGAAGCAGCGGGGTTTTTTCCGTACCCAGTGGTGCCGAAGCTCATCACACGGCTCCTCCTCACCTCCACCTGCAGCTCAACTTTCCTTTAGCCCTACCAAACCCACCCGGACTTCCCCACATCTCTCACCCGTGCTTCCACAAGGCTTTTCCCTGAAAAACAAGCTCATTTGGCAAAGCCAGAGCAGCCCCAAAGCAATCTCTGGCTGGTCAAGCTCCTATTTTTGGATAAAACCCCAGCTGGAACCCACTCCCTCCAAAAGTGGCTGCCCAGGACCAAAAACAGGGGGGAAAAATCCCTCCAGCTTGGGGAATTTTGGAGCATCACAGTGCAGATCCCACTCTGGCTGCAATGCACATGAGGGTCCCCACATCTCCATGGGGAGGGGATGCTCTGAGCAGGGTCCCCCAGCCTGGAGACCCACAAAGTCTCCCCAGACCTGTGCTGGGCGGCCAGATGTGCCTCCACTGCAGCCGGGGGGATTTGCCTAACAAATCCTTGCAAATGTGGGGATTTCTGTGTCACGAAGGCACAGGAGCTCAGCTGGAGGACGGCCACTGGCACAGAGTGGCTGGGAGCTGCTCTCAGAGTCAGGAAGCTCAGCAGGGCTGACCCCGAGCTGGAGGTCCCTTCAGGAGGAGCTTGGGCAGGTGTTTCGGGAGCAGCCATGAAAACAGAGTTTTTTCTGGCTAATTCAGGTTTTTGTAAGGGAAGAGCTTCCTCCAAGCAGCATGGCTGAACACCATTTAAAAAATAAAAGCAATGCCCCCCAAAAACCCTAAAAGAAGCAATTAGAGGAGCAAGAAGCTCCCAGCCACCACCTGAGGGCCGTTAGCAAACCTCCACAGCCCAGAAAAAAAAAGGTATTGCTGTAATTGTGAAGAAGCATGAGCCATTCCCAGTGCCCCAGGGCTGTGGGGGGGCAGGAAGCCTCCAAAACGCAGCAGGAAACCAAGGGAGGATGGAAGGAGGGCTCAGAGCATGCTGGCGAGGGATGCTCACCCTGCTCATACAATGGGGTTTCTAAACCCCTCCCAAGCCGTGGGGACAGAGAGAGATGCTGGGGACCACAGCCGGAGCAGAGGGTGACGAGTTCCCGGTTACGGTGGAGACGTGGGACTGACCTGCGTGGGACCCCCGGGGAGTTGGGAGAGCTCGATGGCACATTGGGATGGGGACCTGAGCAGGGCATCATGGCCACCACCAGCCCCTGTCTGACCCAGGGGCCAAGCATGGCCATGGGGTGCCCGTGTGGGTGCCAGGGCAACGCACACAGCGTGATACAGGGCTGTCACTTGCAGCTGGGGACGCCGTCACAGTGTCACCGCCAACTGGCCTCCAAAATCATTGGCTCAGTCTGGGGCAGCTGCCAAAAAAGCCAGGGGGTGCCTGGGGGGAGCAGGAGGATGGGGCAAGGGCATCGCTGGCACCAAGAGGTGTCCCACGCAGGGACAGCCCTCCGGCACGGCCCATCGGGCAGGTGGGGACATGGGGGACAGGACCATGGAAAACAGCCCCTCCTCATGTCCCTGGCCGAAATACCTCTCTGTGCTGCTGCTGCTGCCCCTGCCGTGGCACCGGGGTGTCCCCTGCTGTCCCCTGCAGGGCTTTGGGGACCTCCAGCACCCCAAAGTGGGGGGAACAGGCTGCCATGCCGCTGGGTACCATGGGGAGGGGACACCCTGGGGAGGGGGGGGCACATGCAGGCACTGGGGCAATACAATGGGGTG
>VZTV01119931.1:50555-67425 GCA_013400875.1 Anhinga rufa | reverse complement strand
GGGGCTGTATGCATGCGGGGGGGGGTGTCTAGTGCCGGGGCAGAACGAGCGTGGATCGGGGCCAGCCCTCTCTCCCCGCAACCCCTCGTCACCCCCACTCACCCTGGGTCCCAAGCCCTGGGTCCCTGCCGCCTCCGAGGCTGGTCCCCCCACGGCCAGGCCCCACGGGGGGAGGAAGCGGCTGCTGGGCCGGGAGCGGTGAGGAGCGGCCGCGGGTGCCACGGCCCTTCCTGCAGAGCCACGAATGCAAATCTGCGCAAACACAGCCTCTCCCCGCAGCTCTGCCCCGCCGTGGGGCACCCCGGGGGAAAAGAGGCAAGAAAGCCCCAGGGGCGGGGAGACAGTGACCTCAGGGGGGAGATTCTGGGACTAGTCACTGACCAGTACCCCTGGTTTGGATGCCCACAGGTGATGGGCAGCCCCCAGTTTTGGTACCCACCAGAAAGCATCGCCAGAGGTCAGGACGGCCGCACAGCCCCTCGCTGCTGGGCACCAGCTTATATAACAATTTTAGATTATTTTTTTTCACCCCCCCTCTATTTTTCTACACACTGCCTTTTTAGCTGAAACACCTCCAGGGCTGTTTAGTAGCAGCTGCAACCTGGACCCGTGCAAACGCTGCCAGCCCCTCCATGCCCCTGGGAAGCCAGAATAAGGCAAGCAAGTCCCTGGGGCAAAAGGTCCCTCTGGGGGGGCTGCAGGAGCTGAGAGCCCAGAATGGGTTCAGGGTGAGACCGGGAAGCACTGGGACATGGGGATCCCATACCCACAGTGCCAGCCTTGCCTGGAAAAACTCTGCAAAAAAGGAGGAAATCTCTCAAAAAAGAAGCTAAAGAAAGCTGAAAAGGTCACAGACTTGGAACTGCCAGGAATATGTATGTAAAGGTCAGAAATACACCCCATGGATGCAAAGCCTGGAGCAGGCAGGGAGCCCTGAAACAAAAAGTGAGAGCCTGCAAGCAGGGAAGGGGAAATGGCACCAGAGTGAGGATATGAAAACCCCCAAGCAGCCCTCAACCTCGGAGCTGGCCCCTCCTGCATCCCCAAGAAGGGAAGAATAAAAGTATATAATAAAATAATCTGATCCATGGTGGGCAGCAGCTTCCTTGGCGTAGGGCTACCCAAGCAGACAGGAGGGCAGCAGCCCCTGGCAGGCATCGTGCACAGGATCTGGCCCCATGGGATCATTTCTAGACCCAGAGGTCCTTTTTCTGAGCACTGAGCTGCCCTTTTTGCAGTGCTACCAACCACCCCTGACTCCACAGCCGCATTTGATAGCTTGGGCTGTTGGGTGGGTTTTTTCCTTTTGTATCACCCACCTTGTGTTGATCTGCCCTGAATTTCTGCTGCTGCTCCAGCCCCTCGCTTCCAAAGGGTCCCTCCGCACCATCAGCCCTCCTGCATCCTAAACCCGGTGCATCAGCAAGAAGCACGAACAAGAAGCAAGCTCAGTGTAAAACCGGCAGCAGATCAGCAACTCCCCAGGCAGGATACGGCCCTGGGGCCATCGAGCCAGATGCCGCGCTCTTCTCAGTCTCACTCTTGGCAAAAATTTCCAACCTTTGTAAGCAGCCCTGCTTTAACACTTTGTAAATAACCCAAACAGTTTATCTGTGGGCCAGGGAACGTCCCTCGTAGGGACGCCGCATCCTGCTTAGGTTATCGTGGCCCTTCTAAACAGTTTATAAATACACCAAGGTAAATGAGGGCGATCGCCGTTTTTGAGGGAAAGCAGGATTTTTATCTCATTTCTTTTTTTAAAGCCATTCAAGAAGTGCCAGTCCAGATGACAGCTCCTAAAACCCAATTTAAATCCACTGCTTCGTTCTCCTGCAGCTGAGCTCCATCCCCACCTCACTAAAACAATAGCAAAGGAAAAAAAACCAAAAAAAAACAAAGAAAAAGGGGTCTGGCAGCTTCACCCCCTCATGTGCTGGGCTCGGCGCCGTTGCGGGGCCGCTGCGAAGGTCGAGGTGATGGCCGGGCTCAAGTGCCAGGCCAGCAAGTGGGGTGGGTACCAGGGCTGGCGATGGGAGAGGGCAGGGACCAGCAGCATGCATTCCTGCACCCAGGAGGCTTTGGGGTCACAATGCTTTTTACATAGGAAAACAAGTGGAATATTTGGGGGAAAAATGGAAAATTTGGGAAATAATTTGGAAAAGATGGAGAGCAGTGAGTGCCTGCAGTGGGACAGTCACCTATGCAGCATTCTCCCATCAGCATCCCCCCAATGCCATAAAAACCAACTCATTTTCCAAAGGCTGATCAGAGAAAATCATGGTTATGCTTTCCCGTGTTCACAGAAAGGGTTTACAATGTGCAGCGGGGGCATCTGTAAAACACCCCAGAAGAACTGAAGCCATTTCCAAGCATCTAAGGAGTAAAGAAATGGGGTTTAACATGCATTTTCAAGCTATATATATTTTTTCCTTTCTTTCCTCTAAAAGCGGAAGCGATTTGCAAAAGCGAGGGACCTGGGACAGGGCTTCACCTCAGCCAATGGCGCAGGGAAGAGTGCAAAGCCCCTTTTCTTTTTCCAGCTTCCTCCATCCAGGCTGAAAAAATTGCATTTCCAGCTTGTTTCAATTACTTTTAAGACTTTTACATTCTGTGAAAGCTGAAACACTCATTAAACCAGAGTTTTTCCTATTGTCACACTTTGAAACGACCACACTACAGCTCAGCCAGCGGCTCTGGCTCAGCCGTGCCGGGACCTCCCGTGGGGAGAGAAGTGGCTCCAGGACTCCTTGGCGGTGGCAGCGCTCACCTCCTGGCTCAGGACAGACACACTCATCACACCCCACAGGCCCATCCCATGGAGGGATCGTTGGGGCGGCTGGGAAAGATCAGGGCAGGAAAGATGCTTGTCCCGTGCCCTTCCCCAGCCCGACCTCCGCCACGGCTGTGGGCAGGGCAGGGAGGGCTGGATGCACCCCTGGTCCTGTCGGGGGAGCCTGGGAGTGCTGCCAGGGATGGGGTACAGCTGGGACACGCCTGCCACCCCCCAGCACCCTGCCTCGGGGGGTGAGGAAGCGCCACAGGAGGAATATATCTACCTGCACCCATACATAAATAAATAAATATTTTTGCATCTATAGCAAAGCCGAACCAACCGGGGCCCTGGAATCAATTGCAGCCGCGTTCCTTGCCCCAGCAGCTGGTCCAGGCTCCTTTGGTGGCCGAGGACAGCCCCAGCTGCCAGCAGCCCCGCTGCAGAGATGCAAAGCTGGTGGCTTCTTTGATCTCAAAAGATCAAAGAAATATGTTTCCCCGCCCTGTCGCAGCCGCAGCGCTCCCAGACATTTGACAGTCAGACACGAAGCACAGAGCGGGACGTGCCGTGGCGCACCCCAGGCAGCTCCTGCTCCCACAGCCGGCAGACATGGACCCGGCCACCCCGCAGCTGCCTACCTTTCCAGATGCTTCCGTGTGCTCAGTTTTCTTTCCTGAAAAAATAAACCAAACAAAATAAAAAAAAAAATAAGAGAAGCTGTGAAACACAGCCCTGGGGCTCTGCACCTGCAGCACATACAGGAAGGAGGTATCCTCTAGGGATGCCCACACATCCTGCCTGCACCTTGCTCCCTCTCACCTTCCCAGAGCACGTGGGTTTTGGATGGAGCCCAGGCACTTGTGGGCTGCTTTGAATCTATTCAGTGGTGGGTGAGCGTCTAAGCAAGAGCTGAGCAAGGCACGAGGAGTTAAGCAGCCTTTGAGGGAATGTGGAATAGTCTCCAGGAGGGGTTTGCTGCAAGGGGTTTGCTCCCCTGTATCCGAAACTGGGGAGGGAAAACCCACCAGGACCTGCTGCAGGAGCACCGAGCAGGCAGCAGAGACCTCTGTCTGGGGTTAAACCAGATGTGTTTTGACAAGATTTTGTCTCACGTCCTCAGCATGTGGGTCCCAGGTGTGGCTGCCAGGGATGTCCCCAGCCACATCCCATGCTGGGCACAGCAATGACGAGGCCAGTGCCATGTCCTGGCCACCCCGCCTAACCTCAGATGACAACAGATCCAGCTGGGTGTCCTACCAAGGTCTGGCGGGGCTCCTCATGTGTTCAGGCATGGACGTCCCTCCCTGCCAGCTGTGACTGGGGATTAGCTGCTGTCCATCTCTCTCGGCTTTGCCTCAACAAATATCCTATATGTTCACAGACTG
Organism: Anhinga rufa; assembly: GCA_013400875.1. Lineage (NCBI taxonomy): Eukaryota > Metazoa > Chordata > Aves > Suliformes > Anhingidae > Anhinga > Anhinga rufa. Next base: position 63,267 of record VZTV01119931.1, on the reverse strand, counting down.
GGGTTTATTTAGTTATTAACAGAGCCCCTGCAGCACAAGGACCATTTTAAGCTTCACAGTAGAACACATCGCCCAGCTCCTAGTGCCACAAGACCACGAGCCTGGAGTAAAGTGCCACGGGGAAACAAGAACACACGCTCACACCCACAGAGGAAAAGCCGTGAATGTGCACAAGGGGGAGGCAAGTGCCATATCCAGCTGCCTGTGGCTGCAAGAAGGATGCCTGCAGCATGGGACTTCCAGGCACTTAGGCACTGAAAAACAAGGTTAAATGTTAAATACAGGTTGTTTTCTATGTTCCACAAGTCTCTCATGCACCTGGATGCACAGTAGCACAGCCACAGTTATAGCTGCTCTGGTGTTTTAAGTGTGGCCCTTTGGTATCTCAATTCCAGCTGCTGCAGTGCCCATAGGCTGGGATAGAAGATTCAGCAGAGGAGGGGAAAGACTCTTTGGGCTCTGGAAGTTCATTCTTTGCCTCACAGAAAGTAAATTTTTAGTAAAAGCCAGATTTTCCCAGCATATTCCTCCTGATGAGCGAAACCCATCCGGAAAGAACCCTGAATGCTATTAAGTGGAGACTGAACCTAATCCTGAAACCCATTGCCTGATCTTGTCCCCAGGTTGGGGCCATAATGTTTAACCAACAGAGCTCAGGGATTATCCCATCCAACTGCCCTGCTGACCTCAGTGGTGCCAATAACTCCGAAGCACACCAAGATGATGCACCTTTGATGGCACCATCCATGGTGTTGGAAGGGAGCTGTGTATTTATGCCATAATAAAGCAATCCTACCAGTGCCTGGGTAATCCACTTATCCTCCAGGACTAAACAGCTTGCCCTGAAGAACTGCTACGTCTCATCCATCTAAAGCATTCTGCATCCCACAATAAAATTATTCCACACAATTCAAGAGTCCCAAACAAGGGTAAGCAGACCCTGGAGTCCTCCTCCCACATAAGCCAAAGCGTGAACACTTGCTTTTGTGTAGGGTCTTGCTCATCACAGCCAGCTGTGAGACACTGCTTTAGCCACACAAAGACACCCAGACAGAACTGGAGCCAACAGCCCCCCTCCCAAACCCTCCTGGGGCTACAGATGGAGACCCAACGAAAGGGAGACGGTGCCTGGCAGACTGGGGAGTTTCCTGCCTTCCCTTTCAGTGTGGGAAGGCTGATGCCAAGAGCGCTCTGCCGAGAGGAAAGAAAAGAATTGGTACCATTTGAAAAAGGAGACTGCTGTTTTTTATTAACCAGTGGAGTGGGCCCAGACACTCACATATGGGAAGAAAAGCAATGTGGGGAGCAGGCCCAGTCCCAGAAGTTGTGGGGTGCATGGCCCAGGCTGCTGCTGAGCCGACTCCATGTAGAGTCAGCCCTTTTGGAGAAGAGGGCACTGCAAACCCCCTACCAGTGGGATGCAGAGAGCTGGGTGGCACTCAGGGGCTGAGCACAGGCACGGAGAAGTGACACAGAGGGGAAAGCAGGGACACTCGCAGTCTAGTTGCAGTTCTTGGGCAGACGATAGACACCTCCAGAGTAGATGAGTTGCTGGTCCCGGACCTTTTTCTGGAGAAAACCCTGCAGCTCTTGTATATCGATTTCTGTAACGACTGGGCCTGTCATCACAAACATCTTCAGCATGCTGTGAATCCTCTCCAAGGACAGGCTCTCGAGGTTGGTCAGCATAGCCTGGATGTATGTCCAGAACAGCTGCAGAGGGGAACACACAAGCAACAGTAAACCAGCGACATCTACACCATGAAGAAAAGGGGGTGCTTTAGCATCCCATATCCCAAAAGCAGAGCAGGGCTGTGGCTGGCAGTAAATTCTGCTCTCAGCCACGAGTATGTTGTCTTTAAACAGGAAATATCCAGGAACAGCATCAGGTGTTGGGGCACACAGCTAGAAAGCAGGATTTGACGTGCAGTACATGCATGACCCTCAGTGGATAAATACCAGTATGACAACTGTGTGTTGCAAGGTGGCACAACACACACACATGACACAAGGGTAGGAGAAGCACTGGAAGTGTCCAGGAACCACAACAGAGAGAAGGTAAACATTAGTGCTGGGTAAACCTTTTTGGCAGTCTAAGTGCCAAAAAACGCTGCTTGGGTGAATCCAAGTAAGTTATGACTATTTTCAAATATGAAATCATGTATCAGACTTTCTTTTTTAAAACTGAAAAGAAACAAAAACACATTTAGAGATGTCCAAATGGTTGCCTGGCTCAGCAGCCGGGCACTGTTCTGGAGGGAAGGCTGCAATTCAGCACCTGCACCAGTGAGCATTAGTCAAGAGATATCCACTTCAAAAAAATCCTCATGCTGGACTTAGCCACTTGCAGTGGAAAATGCAAATCCAAAGTGCCGATTGAATCCATCATCTTAATCAGATTCCCCAAAGCACAGGATGTTTGCATCGTCCTGTCAGCTTCGCAAGCAGCCAAGACACACGGTCAGGTACCTGCAGCTCTTCCTCCTTCTGGTCAGCCTGCGATGCCATGGCAGAGTCCCCCTCCTCGTCACTGTCTATCAGAACGACCTTCTCCACCTGGTCCTTCTGTTCCTCCTCAATCACGGTGAAGGTGCCTTGGGGCTCTTCACGCAGGACACCCTGCTGCAGCCACAACGTCATCTTGCGCTTCAACGATGTCACAGGCACCTTGAGCACTTCACTTAGCTCTGTCAGTGTCCACGTACCTGCAGAGACCACAGATATCACAGAAAAGCACAGGGCACCTGCCCACCTCCACTGCCAGGAGCAAGCAGCTGTGTGCAGTGACTGCCTGGAAGCAGACTGGGTGCTGAGCCGCAGCCCTGCTGGGTGCTGCCTCCAAGGAGAGGTGGAGACCTGGCTGAGCCCTGTGACAGATCCAAGCCCACAAACCAGGTCTTGGTCCTGCTGCCAGAGCTCTCGGAGCCTACAGCCAGCCAAGCAACATGGCCTTCCCACCCACCCATGGGATGCACACAGACACGGGTGGTAACGCCAAGTCTGCCGCGGCACTCACTCTTGGTCTGGAAGTGCAGGATGATGGCGGCATGCACAGGAGAGACAGACAGGGAGAGGGTGCGATCTGCCAGCTCTACGTCCAAGCTCACCAGGCCCAGGTGGTACTTCCAGTTAAGGGTCCTCATGGCCTTGAAAAGGGAGAAGCAGCCACTCACAGCAGATCTTCTCATAGGAACCATTAAGTGCTGCGTTATGGCAAACACCCCTCTATCATGAGGGCCAGCTGCACTCCATACACCTCTGCCAGATACGAAAGCTGCTCCCCTCCTCACGAGTCGCCCAGCACTGCCACCACCCAACCATTCCCTACCCCGTCATTGGTAGGGAACCATCCTCCTTGGCACAGGTTGTCCAGCCCTTGCCCAAGACCAATGCCTCTCTCCTGACTGAAAGCCAGTCACTCAGCTCTCTGGTAGGGTAAGCACAGGTTGAGGAAACACTGGATGACCAACTGGGCCACTCAGGACAAACTCCTACCTGAAAATTAATACTCATCTGGGGCAGGATTTCCTCAGAAAAGAAGCAATCTCTTCTGATATCGATGTGAAAAGAGGACTGCTTGCTTTGAAGGCTGAGGGTGCTCGAGGAGGCTGTTTCCTCTTTTCCTCCTTACATCCCCGCCTGCATCCTCTCCTAACTAATTTTTTGCAGGCACAGAAATTGGCTGGCATCCACACCTGGCACATAGCTACAGCAGAAGGGACAGGATCTAGAGCTATGAGCATCCCAGCCTCATGGCATGTATCACCTGGTGTATAATAACAAGTGCAAGACAAGATATAGAAAACCAAGCCTGAAGTGGAGTCAGAGAACAAGTGGACAGGCAAAGAGGAACATTTGCATGAGACACCAAATTGTGTTCAGGTTGGCTGCAAAGAACCATCTGTGCGTGCACACAGACACTACACTGGCACGACAGCTATATCTGAATCATTCATGCTCCAGATGTGCGCTCTGCACTCTACCAGGTAAGAAGCTGCGAGACGAGAAAGCCAAGACCACAGCTCTGGAAGTGATCTAGATCTCTCCTTGACTTCCAGACAGATGCTCCTGCTCCCAACCCAATCCGTATGCACAAAGCAAGATGCACCTCGGCCTTCTCTATTTGACTAATTGCCATGATCAAGTGCCTGGAGAACAGAAGAATACTGCACAGTTACAGAATCACAGAATCACAGAATGGTAGGGGTTGGAAGGGACCTCTGAACATTATCTCTTTCAACAGCGGGCCCACAGTTTTACCAGTCTTTCTTTTACTACTATATATTTGAAAAAGCTCTTCTTGTTATCCTTGACATCCCTTGCCAGATTTAGTTCCAAGTGGGCTTTGGCCTTCCTTGTTGCATCTCTGCATACCCTGACAACATTCCTATATTCCTCCCAAATGGCCAGTCCCTTTCTCCACATACTGTAAACATCCTTCTTCCATTTGAGTTTCTCTAGATGCTCTTTGCTCATCCATGTAGGTCTCCTGGCACCTTTGCTTGACTTATTCCTCATGGGGATGCACCGATCTTGAGCTTGGAGGAAGTGGTACTGGTACTGATCAGCTCTCTTGGACCTCTTGACCTTCTAGAGCCCTAACCCATGGGATTCCTCCAAGCAGGCCTTTGAAGAGGCCACAATTAGCTCTCCTGAAGTCCAGGGTTGTAATCCTACTTGTTGCTTATTATTTGCTCTGTATGCCCCTCTTCCACCTTTCCATGCTGTTATAAAGGCATGGATTCGGTCTTTGTTTGAGCCACAGTCAATTTGACTAAAAATGTTTGCACCTAAACTGTCTAACATGGACTTCAGCAACCCTCCAGAAATTAATGAAACAACCCAGGAGAGACCACAGACAGAAGAGGAAGCAACATTCACCTAACTCCAGACTAACAGTGAATCTTAAAATGAGAGCATGTTAGGAGAGCTTCTTTTCAAGAGGACAAACAGAGGCGGAGAGTGCCAGAGTACTGAAGAAGACAGGCCCAACAGGGACAGGATATCATTCTTACTACTACAGAATGCAGGCCAACAAGCTTAGACCAGACTTAAAGATGCCTAAGAACTTCCACTTCAGTATCCATTTAACTAACAAACACTGGCATATTTTAGAAAACTCTCTTCCCTAACTGCAATCACTATGACGACCCAGGCACCCCATAAAGAGATAAACCCTTCTTTTGGCAACAGCCGAGCTAGTGCAGCTTCTAACCCTGATTCAAAGCTGAAGGACTTTGAGATTCCACCATAACAGCGTGGGTGTCCTAGCAGATAAAATTTAAGGGATATTAAAGGGGACTTTGCAAAAACCATGCTATATAATGAAGTCTGAACAGCATACACCTCTTCTAAGGAGGGTTAAGGCTGCCTCACCTTTAATTTCTCATACTTCTTGGAATAGGCTTCCATGGCTTCCTTGACCTGCTCTGGAAGCTCTAGCTTCTCCTCTTTCAGTGGTGGCCAGAACTCACTCGACAGGATAACAGCAACAAGGCTGAACGGTGGCCTCTCCTCCTCTGGGAGTTTCTCCTCCTCATCACGAATGTTGGCATTAATGCGTCGCGAGTCAGCCATATCCTGGAAAAAGCAGAGGAAGCTAAGGCAGCTCCTTCTCTTCCAGGTCAGTGCTAACCCTTAGTAAAGGAGAAGCTTAACCAAGGTGACTAGCATTGTCTCCAAATGATGATGGGGACATTGGAAAGGACATGATCATGTGTGTCTACTAGAAAGCCTGCAACATACTCAGAAACATTTGTAGGAAGGTTAAGGAAGAGCTTACAAACTCAGCACTAGCCTACACTGGAGCCTCTCCAGACCTGTGTTCTTTCCACAGTGCTCCAAGTGAATTGAACTCCAGAGTCCCAACCCTAGAGGAGCCAGAAGAGCCCAGCAATTCAATGCCAGAACACTGGAAGGGCAGGAGAGAAAACAGCACCAGAGCAACCATTCCCCACGGCTTTAAAAACAGACATGATTTTGAATACACTTCTGCCTGTCACAAATCAGCCCCCTCTCACTGGGATTTTGGGAACCCCACTTTCCTAAAAGACCCTTTCTGGGTCACTCCTCAAGTCCCTCCCCTTCCCCAATGAGCTCAAACACCCAGGACTTGACTTTAAAAAAAAAAAAAAAGTTACTTTTAACATGACTTCACAATAGTGCATCTGAGCTTCACCAAACCGCAGCTTCAGCAGCTCCACGTTGCGGATTTCCCTGATAAGAGAAACAACAGATCCCTCAGACAGACAAGCCCGGCTTGGCCTTCACCCCTTGCAACACAGCCAAAAGAGGTGGCCCCTGGCACAAGGGTGCTCTTCCTAGGAAGCCTTACAAGGAACATTATCTGAACAGGATGCCTCCTAGCATCTAAGTCACTTCCTCCATAGGCCAGCAGCTTTTTGAAGACCTTTCCATCCCTTTCATTTGGACAAGCATGGCACCTAGCCACCCCTTGCAGAACACAATGCGACCTCAGCATTTGGCAAGCCACTTGCCCGAGACTGCCCATCCCGGACACGGCTCACACTAGCTGCACTTCACAGGAAGGAAAACCACTGTAACCCTTGAATCAAGAAACATAATTGGGTTGCAACTGAGGTTTCCTGATGCTTCGTTTGCTCTTCTTATTTTGGCACTTTCTGCTGACCCTAAGCAGCCTGTGCAGGTTGTGAGGGCCACCAGAACATGTGGGACGGAGCTAAGCGGGTGTCAGTGCCTCCAATTTCCTACATGCTGCCCTATTAGTGCAAACCACTGGTAGGGCTGAGCAGGAAGCGGCCAAAGAAGAAGTGAGCATGTGAAATTCTAGAAGCTGCAGAGGAAATGGCCAAAGACAGTCCTGGCTCCAGAAACAGCCATTCATAGGACTGAGTCTGAAGCACACCTTTATCAGGTGATTTTACCATGGAAAGCCCTGGGGTTGGGTACTTGGACCTCACCTCTCAGCACTGTAATTGAACTGATGTAGCAGCCGGTCAGCCAGAAGCGTGCGGTATTCGTTGATAAATAGATCCTTGCTGCCATAGATGCTCACCAGCAGGCTGATGATGTCCGAGGACCGACGCTTGGAACTTGATTTTCCTAGTGAAATCCAGCAGACAACAGTGTGAGATTAACAGAGACCTGCCCCAGCTCAGCTCAGCTCTAGAGGATTAGCAGATGAGCTGCTCAAGACTACTGCCCACCAGGGAAAAGAGCAGGCTACCAGGACTTCTGGTCTTGGCAGCTAACCTGGATCTGCATCAACCGGGTCAGGAACCCAGTCCCCTGGTTCTGAGATGTCATCGTCACTCTCCTGGCCGTTCTCCAGGGTCACCGGGTCAGCTTTTGAGAGCTCATTTGCAAGATCACCAGAGCCCTCAGCATCCCCTGTGAGACCGGCCACAATCTGCCGCACCGTGTCTTCCCGAGTCCTGCCAACAGGCAAGAGCAACAGAGCAAATGAAGGGAAGGAGAGGGAAAGGGGATGCACAAGTCTGCCCTGCAAGCCTCTTACCTCAGATATTTCCTGATGGGCTCGCAGGCAACCTCCAGGATAACCATGGAGGGGTCAAGCTCCCGCAAGGCCTTGATGGCTGAGATATACAGAGTGATGATGTCGGATGTGTTGACTCCTACAGGAGAGGGGCAAAGGGAGTCAGAGTCCTAGAGCACAGACTAAGGCTTGGATGCAAGGAGCTTGAATGCTCCAAGCCCTCTGTTCAGTCTATGGAGTCAAAGGCAAAGGGCTTGCTGCCCTACGGCCCCAGCCAAAGGGAGAGATCAGATCTGTATGTCTGAGAAACCAGTTCCAACCATGAAAACAGGCTCAGAGACTACCATAAGCCATCTGAGTCCCGACTGTGTGTTAGAAGCTCAGACCACACAGCGCAAAGGAGCCTTTACCCACCTGGACCAAAGCTAAACTTCTAGCTGAGCTCCTCACCGTAATGTAGAAATGAGGCAAAAAGGAGCTGGGATATAATCAGCTACTGCTGCCCACTCACACTCAAACATGGAGAGCACATGATGTGCACAGCCTGACTGCCTCTCACTCATCAAACACAAAATTGGATGATGGCTCCCAGTAGATCCTCACTCATGCCCCAACTCCTTACAGCGTTATGACATACGCAGGGATGTAAAACCCACCAGGATGCAGAAGTCGCATTTCCAGAGCACTTTTCAGGGAGCTGAGCAGCTGCTGCCTTTGATTAGTCCTCTCCAGGCAGAACTTGAGGTCCTCCACAGCAGGCTTCGACTCTGGGAAATCTACAAACCAAGCAGTGATTAGAAACAGTGCCATGCTCCATGGCAAGGCAAGAGGAGACAGCATGGTGCATCAGGAGATGAAGACACATCTATCATTCATCCAATTCAAGTCCAAGAGTGAATGAATACCGAATGGGTCACACCTACCTCGAATAATGCTGAAGAGCTCTTCAATGCGCATGCTGGCATAGATGCGGTAGAAGAACCTCTGGACATGGCACCGCCAGCGCTTCAAGGTGCTGCTAGCTTCTGGAGAGGAGCGTGCCAAGGAACCGTCTTGCAGAAAAACCCTGCTGAGCCAGCCAATCACTTTCTCAATCCACTGCCCAAGGAGAGGGGGAGAACAGAGATGGTGAATACCACAGCTGGACGCACAACCATGTCCCACACTTACCCCATCACCAGGCAGCTACCACAGCAAGTAGAAATAGGAAGCTAGCCAAGGACAGCATTACCTCCGGCTACTCTGCAAATGCTCCCTGGCCTGGGTTATAGCTGGGGAAAGCCCAGCTGAAAGAATATGAACTTTAATTAAAGATACAAGATATAGACTATGCAGATGTGTACGAGAAGATAAGGCGTGACTGAGGAATATGCGTAGGCGCTGGGCTCCACAAAGGATAGGGTATATGCAAAAACTTGCAGACTATTCAATTCTTGCAGAATTCCATTCTATTCTTGCAAAACTCTTTATGAGAATATGAGCAAATTGCCCATCACCTCATCCTTGGCCCAAAACTTCTACGATTCCTGAAATCAATGAAGAGCAAGCAAGCCATCCCGAGGACTCGCAGACATACTCGTGCCAACCAAACTCAGGCATTGAAACCAAGACCTCAAATACCAGCCTAGTCACTGGATAATAAAATAAAAACCTGAACAGAGAGCATCACATGGTTAATTTTTTGTATTTGAGATTTAGTTTTCTACAGAGAAATGTGGAATTGTCAAATTTCAAAAGGTACTCAACTACAGTACCCAGATGTTCAAAAGAAATGCTTTCTTTTTTTTAATTTCCCCTTTAAGGTGGCAAATACATGGTACTTTCTGGGATAGTATTTGACTATTAGTAGCTACTAGGTATTGACAGTTTTGGATAACCAGATTCTGACAGCCTGAAACAAAAATGCTAAGTCAAGGTCTGGTTTGCTGATGTTAATTATCTACTCCACTGAAAAAGCACTGAAAAAATGCACAAGTTCTACCAATTACAAGGCAGGATGAACCTGAGAACTACAGAACACCTGGGCATCAACCTGGGCAAAACTGTGGAAAAGCCGTTGAAGAATTCTCCTAAAGGACAAAAGGAAAGGACTACTTCTGATGCAAAGCAACTCAACTTTAAGGAATACAATTATTATCAAACCAACCCATTCTTCCCCATGAGTTTATCTTCTCTGAGTGCTCCTGTTACAGCCTGATTATCAACTGACACCTCAGACTGCTGCTGATGCATCTGAAAAGGGGGTTTGCTGTCAGCCCTTGTACTTTTAGCACGCTGTTTCTCAGACTTCTCCTCCTTTACCTTTAGCTTACCAGGGTTGTGCTTTTTTTCCTAAAATTATCTCTTCCAAATTCTGACATGCTCCAATATTCTGTGGCCAAACACGCTGGCCTTTCCAAAGAGGTGGGAGCATGGGGACCTTCTGCAACATCTGACAAAGAGAATGCAGTAGCATTTTCTCTGATGCCCTTTAAATGCCCTTAAACAATCTCCAGGTCATCCATAAGCATTTCACACTAGGTCCAACAAAGAAAGCGTTGCACAGCAACTAAAGGGAAGTAAATACAAAACGACTACTGATGTTTGCAGACGACAAAAATGGCCAGCATGGCAAACAACAAGGAAACTAGGGCAACCACAGAGAGCAGTCCGGTTTGCATAGCAACCTGACTTCACGCATTGTTCTTCAGGACAGGCAAAGGCAAGGTCATGCATCGAGGAACAAAGAGCGCAGGGCAAGCCTGCAGAGCCAGGACTGTATCCTGGAAGAATCATAACCTGAGGAAGAATTTTGTTTTAAGGTCATACTGGGTAAACAGCCCAACACAAACTCAGTTTAAGGTAGCAGCAAAACAACTGGGTAGTTGCAAGGAAGGATTTTAATTCTGTATGTGGCCCACTGAGGTCAATACCAGAGTATCATCTCCCATCCTCACCTCCTATTTTAAAAAGAGTGCTAAAAAATTGGGAAGAGGACATAAAACAGCCACACAAATTCTAATCATGGGCCCACCTATGCAGAGGGAGGCTACTCTGCAGGCTAGGTGGCACTACATGTTCTTGTAGTTTGTAGAATTGAACCATGGGAATTCCCTCATTCCTACGGACATCACCAGGTGAAATAAAATGGTCCATTATGCACAGCACAGAGCAAACCTTCCCCTCCAGCATAAATCAAAACAGGGAGTTTTAACCACCTCTTCCTGCTGGGGATGGTAGGAGTCATAGCCCTGGACCAGGTGTTTTCAGGTAGAATCTGCTTTTACTGAGATGCTAAACCAGTAACAGGAGCAGCTGCACATCTCCAAAGGAAGGGCCCTCGCTGCCCGCACACCTTCCTTACCTCCTGGAACTCATTCAGGAAGGAGTGCTCGTATTCCCCCCTGCATCTTTGCTCCATCCTCTCCTCTATCATCCGGTGCAAAATGGTCGTGACAGCATCGGCGCTCACTCTCTCCAGCAAATTCAGCCGTCGGCTACAGATAGACAGTGACCTGACTCAGAGCACATGGAAGCAAAGGTACAAGCAAATAAAGAAAATCTAACTACCTGAAGGCACCTTTCTCCCTGTATGCTCAACAGGTGCAGGCCTAGCTCTTAGTTTAAATGCTCTGATAGCCCAGACGGATGCACTACATGTATAACATATGACACTACTGCCATCTCATCTCCCTTAGGAAACATTATTTTCTAGCCACCAAAAGCTTTTTCCTTTAGAAGAGTTTGCTGCTTTGCAGACAGGCTCTAGGCTCTAAGGCCTTAAAGAACAGTGAAGATATTCTCATATCCAGGGAGAAGAACCTTCTGCCTAAAGATCTACTCTAGTTCAACCACCGTTTGCTAACCAGCTGCAGAAACCCTGTGTCAGGTTCTCTAGCCAGTACCATGCTACAGCCTGACCTCACGCGTAAGTCCTCCTGTTTGCAGATATCAAGAAAGCCGGCTGCTGCCCCCCATCCAGACCACGTGCTTGTTCTGAGTGACAGCCACCGCCCCGTAACCTACGTACAGAATGTCATTGAGCTGCTGAAACTGCTCCATGGCTTTGGGGCACCAGCACTGCTCTCTCTTGCTGCTGCAGCCTGTGCACAGCGGGCTCTCTCCTCCGCCCTCCTCCGTATCACTCTCCTGCTCAGTCTCACTCATGCTGCTCTCGCACTCGTTCGTTCCGTCTTCTCCTTTCTTCCACTGCCGCATGTATATCCTGAAAGTGCGGCTGTAGAACTGCTGGATCATTTCCTGGAAGGACTTGGTAGTAGAGAAGAAAAGGATAGCTTTGAACATGGTGTAGACCTTCTCTTGCAGCATCTGAGCACCTGTCCCCAGGAGCAAGCCTGCCTTGGTCCATCTCTCCAGAAGTTCCAGGCTGTTGAGGTAGGGGTCCAGGCGGCACTTGAGAAGACAAAATGCGTCCAGAAGGAGCGAGGAGCACTGGGGCTCCTCAGCTGTGTTTTCATACTGGCCAATGCAGTTCCAGAACTCAGGAGCTATATTTGCCTGAAGGTCCGTCTGCAGCACCTCGATGAACCACTCCTCCACGATCGAATGCAAATCGTAACACCGCAGCACATCCAGGGCTGCCCGCAGTTCAGCATCCTTCAGCGGCCCCACAGCATCGGACCTCGGTGCTGCCTGAAAAGCAGAGGGGATACCAAGTTAAGCACGCATAAAGACTTCTCTGGGAGGATCTGTGGCAGAAGAGAAGGCTCATCTCAAAGCGCGGGGACCAAATGCAGTCGAACAGCAGCAGATGGATGCCGTTCCTCCACGGAGACCTGCTGGGGTCTCAGCCCACTGCTGGAAGCCACGCGCCCACCTCCCCCGGACACAGGCGCTGGCAGGAGTGCCACGAGCCACCCTTGGGTCCCCAAAAAGCCAGGCTCTGGGGCTAAACCTTCCTTGGCCGAGGCCAGCTCCCTCGAGGAGCGAGCAGAGCTGCAGCACGGATGGGGGAAGCAGCACCTCTCTTTGCTGGCTGGTCTGATGGGGACAGCTGGACCCCCACGGCCTTTCCCTGGCAGCCCCCCGAGCAAATACAAGCCACCAGACCGCCAGATCCCCACTTTTTCCTCCTCCCATCCCGCAGCTCCAGCCGTTTCTCCCCTCAGCCCCAGCAGCTCCCGCCCGCCCCGCGGCAGCGCCGAAAACCACACCCCGGGGCTGAGGGGCCCGGCTAGGCCGGAGGACGAGGCTGGGGCCGCCTCAGCTCCCCGGGGGCGGCGGGGGAGATCGGGG
>VZTV01119931.1:28776-50044 GCA_013400875.1 Anhinga rufa | reverse complement strand
CTGGCGGGTACGTTGAAGCACATTGTCCAAATACGTGGAGCGATGGTCCTTGGGACGGGCCCCTAAAAACAACCTTCTCACGAACCATCGCTCGAGGGGCGAAAAGGAGGAAGCCAGAGGCACCGACCCATAAAACCATGGATTCAGACAGGTAACAACAAACTGTGCTGGCAGAGCCGTTAGCTTTCCAGGCGCTCTTTTTGCTCAACTTCTCACGTAACTTCTGCTATCTTTAATGGAATAACATAATTTTAAAAAGTAGAAACGTTGGACCAGTAAAGCGGTGGGAAGGAGGCAAAGGGCACGAAGGCTGTTACTGGTATTTCAGTTATTGGGATGGCTCAGCCCCCTCACGTGTGCTGTATTTTTAAACTCTGCCAGGTAGGGACTGCTTTATCCTGCACATGGGATAACAGCTGAAGTCACTTTTGACTTACACACTGACCAGCTTTTTAAAAAACATCAGAGGATCTTTCCAGCTCCCTTTCAGATAAGCACTGATCTTCCCTCTATGGGTAGCAAAGAGCTGTTTCAGTTCAAGAGTGCCCTTCCCGTTAGCTGCTGCCTATGCTCTCCTTTTCACACGAATTTTTTGTTTGTTTGGTTGGTTTTTTTTTTAGAAACGTGGTCACTACTTTGTGTCAGATCCTCTTCATCTCCCAAATTCAGTACTTTCCAGGGGCAGTTACTTTCCAGATGAGGCTGGAGCTGTTTTCTCAGCCTACTTCAAGACCTGATGGTTTGCGGTGAAGGGGGGGAAACTTGCATAAAAATGTAACAGCTTAGAAACGGTGTTGTAAAGCTACATGAACAAACAGCACCTTGTAGAAGAAACCTTCCCTAAGATACAAGTCACAACCCCCAGCCTACAAATGAATTCATGTTTATTGAAATTAAAAGACAGTCACAGCAGGTAAAAAGCAGAGGTAGTTAGGAGAGGAAGTGCAGACATCCTGCAAACAGAAACCAGTAACAAAGTCCCTTTCCTGTGGATGTACATCTCTTGTCCGTAATCACACGCCTTGCCTTCCCCCAGCCCATGACAGTTGCAGGACTCCACCTCCTTCCACAGACAAGATGGCAAGATCCCACCAGCACATTCTACTGGTGACTCGTCCTGCGGGACACTTGCCTTCATCTCTTCTCTGACCACTTAGTGATTTCCACAAGTTCATAGGAACGTAAATGATCTTTGGGACTACAACCCTACTATCACATTGTGTTACAGCTGTCCACCCTGTTGAAACTTTAAAATGGTGAGATGGTCAGGCAGCAAGCTCCCATAAACCTGTCGTAGCCTTGCTTCCTCATGCATAGCAAGTGGGAGTGTTAGATTATGTACAATATAAGCTAAAAATAGAAGAAAATTAATAAAAGGAAAGATGTAGTCTGACTTAAGGTCATTGTAGAGTTAGTCTTTAAGCAAAAAGAAGAATGTGCAGTTTTAACAGTGGAAGACAGCTAAAACTGGGTCGGTCGGCTGAGCACAATTTAATACTGATCTAAAAAGCCCAGGTATCAACATCTCCCTTAATAACAAACTGAAGTTCACCCCACAGCCTGCTTCAGGAAGTTCTCTGCCTTGTGCTCCAAGACAGATACATTGCTTAAGGTGTTTGTATTCAGAATATGGGCACGAACTAGAGAAATTCCTCCACAGATATTCCTGCAGTGAGACACAGAATCACAGGATGGTGGGGGTTGGAAGGGACCTCAAGAGATCATCTTGTCCAACCCCTCTGCATGAGCAGACACACCTAGAGCAGACAGGATGATATGTCACCGAAAACTAGATGTTGTAAGGGCTGGAGAATCCCTCTTGCTGCAAGGTAGATCAGCTGAATTCAAAGGGAAATTGTAAGAGAAACAGTTTGTAAAAACAAGCTATTTTTATTTTTCTCTTTCCCAGATTCTGGAGAGTTCTCAGACATTGCTAGATGTCCTGAAGGGAGATATTGGGAATGCTGGTAAAGCCAGTGAACCGCAAAGCACTTCAAAAGAAAAACAAGCACGTGGACAAAAGCATTCCTAAACTTGCTTTTCAGCCTGGAAAGTCCTGTTGGCCTGGGACAGCTGCTGTTCTGGTACAAGGATGCCACATTTAATAAAAGTCTTTGCATCTGAAAGGAAAATTTACTTCTGCAAAACACTTTGGTATTAGAGATCTACTAAGTCAATCCTCAAATGCTAGAGATTGGGGTAGGCATCTACAAAAAAATACCCTTTATTTTGAGCACAGTGATACTGAAGCATATCCACAGAGGCGACTTATCAGCTAAGGCTTTTGCCCTCAAAACAGCATTCACCTTGCTTTGCCAAGAACAAGCTAAGAGTTCATCTGGTACAGACAGGGATTAGACTACAAAGCCAGGAAGTGCGAAGGCAGCACTCCGCGAGGTGCAAATTACAGCTACAAGGTAGAGCAGGCAAACTTGAAGGAGTAGAGAAGGCAGCTGCACACCAGGGCACCACATGCTCCTGTTGAGAAGCATGCTCTGCACTCTCATACCTCCACTGAGCCTGTCCTAATCGGGGAAGCTGTAGGCACAGGGCTAATTCATGGAAAGCAGCAGGCAGAGTACCAGAGCCGCATTTCAGTTGGCTGAAGTCAGTGGAACAAGCTGCAGGATATTGGCTTTAGCATTCCTCATTGATCCACAGCAGAACAAAGTCAGGACTAGTTCAGACACCTTGTCCCTAACTTTAATTGCAAGCAGCTTTAGCTTCATCACCTGCAGGTTTTTTTAAGTTGCAAATCTAGAGATAGAGCTGCCTTAAACTGGCCTGAGCTTTTCCAACAGTGCAAGACGCTCACTGGGACCTTTTCTGCTAGAAAAGCTGTGCATAACCTTTTCTTCAAACACAGTCCCTTACCTCCTCCTCTGGCTGTGTGCGCAGCTGGCTGTGGGCACCGCTCAGTATTTAACTCCACATACCTGGTAACTTACTCATTCCTTAAATCTAGCAGTCACTAGCTGTCCTGCATTTTTCCTCATTCTACCCCAGTCTCAGCATCTTGTCCTCAAGTGTTTCAGTAATGGGAGAAGCCTCAGCACATAGGATTTGCTGCTCTTTCCACAGTACTTGTGTCATGCCAGGTGCAGATGCACTGCCAACCACATACTGCTCCTGGGAGGTCACATGGCAAGCAGATCTCGAGTTAGCTTGAAAAGGACAAGCCTTAGAAGTACAAGGTGGTGGAAAGAGTTCCGAAAAACTGCTGAGTTTTGGGGGGTTTGTGGTTTGGGTTTTTTTGTTTGTTTGTTTTTTTCTTGTATTATCTTTCCAGAAGTGTTTAGGCACCCAAGGCAGAAGAGAAGAGCTAGAAATAGGTATGTCCTAACATTTAGTCCTGACTGGTTTTCAGCAGAACAACCTTCCTCCTGCTGCTACAATATACACCAAAACAAGTGCAAGGTATGGAGAGCATTTTCAGTTCATTGACCAGTGTCAGCTTGCCTAGACATTCATCATCTGTATATAATAGACAAACCAATGGAAGTATCAGATTTAATCAAAGATACCAGCCTGATCCTTTGGACAGCCACACTGGGATACCGCTCATTTCATGAAGCCCAAAGAGGCCATATCTATTCCAGCTGCATCTCTTTTAATCCCAGAAGTACAAATTACATTAGCAGCAGTGTTCCGTCTTTTCCAGAGTGCAATTTTGACCCTGAGTTTACAGTAGTAGAAAACAAGTGGAAGAGTCTAGCAGATTCTTTTGCATATTGGCTGCATTAAACAATTACAATAGAACTATAAAAATCCTAAAAAAAAATATTCCTTGTTCAAGTTCTGCAGAATAAAGGAGTGAAATGGCCCTCCTGTGCTTTGCATTAGAGCAAGCATGGCTAGAAGGAAGCCTTCCCACCAACCAAGACAGACAAATCTTGGGCCCGGCCCCATTAGATGCTGGAACAAAGCAACAAAAGGAACTGGCAAACTGAAGCATAATCAGCTGTTATTAGAGGCTGGACACCAGAGTTGGGTATGGACAGATCAAAGCTATGGCCCATGTTTGGGAATTTTCAAGAGGCTCATGCCAGTCTGTACACTTCTTTACAGATCAGGGCAAAAATGACACCTAAAGCTAAAGGTATTTATCCTCCTTCCCATCCCTCACACAATGCATTCAGCTTCCTTCACAAGAATGTAACTGGCACATCAATTACACAAAGGTTCAGTGAAACTAGACCCAGAAACATGCTGAGAACAAACTATGAACCTTCAATGGTCTTCCAAACTGGCACCCAATCTAGCTGTCAAATCACAATCTTCTGTGAATCCAGCTAACTGCCCAGGTACTCCCAGTGCTTCAACTCCAGAGCTGCTCTTCACGGGGGCCTCTGATGGGAGAAGTATTACAAAAGTCACCCAGACCCCATACAGTGCCTGGATGGGCAGACTCGGATAAGCACTGAGAGAATCTACATCCATCCCAGGATTAGAGATCTGTTCTTAAGATGCTCACCAAATCAGCAGCTGATCTTGAACAAGGAATGTGCAAGGCCACAGGTAGAATAAATCATACACCTTAAAAATAGTAGTTAGGTCCCAGAATCCAGTGCAAATATTCTCCAAAGATGCCCAATAGCATCTAGTCTACCCTTGGCATCAGGATCCAACAAAATCTGTGGTGAGGGAGGGACCCAGAAGCGTGTTTCTGTGGTGCTTGCATGGACATTTGGAAGGTGCACTGACACGTTTTGTCCAGCAGCCGCTGCTGCAGGCTAGAAGATGAAGCGATCAGAAATACAGAGCAGGCTCACTGCTGAAATCGGAGAGTCCGCCCTTCTCTGCTGGAGTGAGCTGTGGAGAAAGCAGAGTTGACATGGAGGTGTCATCAAATCCAAAGCAAATGAGTACCCACACCTTTGCATGGTGAAGGCTGCATTGGCACCTTGCCCGGGGCTAACAAGCGCATTTAATTCCCCCCTGCAAATGTGCCCTGGAGTACAAAGTGTGCCAGCTGCCGTAAGTCTCCTTTACACATACAGGGAGAGGCAGGTCAGCTAGTGGCAGCGGGACCTTGTGTTGACCCCTTTGTGAACGGTGGCACACCTCCCTGGGCAGCAAACACATGCACAGGTGTTCCACAGAAGGCACACCCCGTCCCAGCCATTGTCCAGGCCAACCCGAGCACTGGGATAAGAGCACAGCAGGACAAAGCCAAGACCTGCTTATTTGAAGTCTCACCATGACTTGGTTCCCATGGGAATCGGCTTCCTTTGGGAGTGGTCCCTCTGCAGCAGGTATCTCCTCATATTTCTGCTCCTGCCACTCACTGAATTTCACTGAGTGCTTTGGGGTGTAGCTGGATAAATCTGCTGGAAGGACAAAGCTGACATGAATATTTCTCACTGCCCCAAAAGGAAGTGGGATCGGGATCCTGGCAGAGACAGCATGGAAGCTGCCCATCTGCAGTTCCCTGTTCTGGTTCAGGTGCTGTCCGCACTAAGCCCCAATCCTGCTGTCAGAAGTCACCTCCATTAGCATTTCCACCTGTGTGGAGCCCCATGAGGGTCTGTAGGAACCGTGGGCAGTGTCAGACACCACCAGTAACCCCACAGTGCCAACACAATGCCTCGCTCACCTGAGTTGGGTGTATTGGGATGCAAAGTGCTATTTAGGCATGGAACGTAAAAGGTGCAAGACTTGTCCTCTGTTTCAGAAGCATGTCCTTCCTCTTCTTCCTCCTCTTCTTCTGCCAGTGAGCTCTCTGATGGGTACTCAAACATAGTCTGCAAACTTGTCTCATTGAAAGAGATCTTCATCTAGACAACAGCAAAAGAGAATTATTAGAAAGCAGCACAAGAAACCACTGATCATAACATTTGCTCTGGCAAAGACAACCTCCCACCCCAGGGCTTCACCCTGGCTTAAAGGAGCCATTGCCTATCCCTCCACCTTTCCTCACGTGCCTCGCCAAATCTCTTACCGTGCTGAGAGAAACCACAAAGGCAGATAGCCAAAGAGATGGGGTGCAGTCAGGAAGGTGAGAGGTTGAGAGTACCTCTGGCTTTTTGCTCCGGTACACACTTTGCCATCATCTAACACTGTGATGCCCAGCAGCCAGGAGCTGCTGTGTGTCCCTCAAGAGGGATCAGAGTTGCCAAGGGGGACAGGAAAGCATCCATGTGTTGGAAAGGCGACATTGCTAAAGCCTGCCAACTCATTTGTGTACCCATGCTCTAGACAGCAGAAACCGTGATCAGGATTACATTTTTGGAAGGACATCCTGGCAAAATGCTATTTAAGCTAGATAAAAAACAGGGTTTAAGACCAGAAGTGAGAAGATGGAAGCAGCTAAAGGAGACATGGTAACAGGTGGTAGTAGAGAGGGAAAATACTGGAGAAGTGGGAGGTACTTAAAGGTTCTGTTTTGAAAACAGTTTTATTTAGTATTCTCACTAGCGACCTTTGCACAATAACTGGGAGACTGAGAATGAAGATGACTCCAACATGGGAGTTCATCAAGGGAAAAACAAAATTTTATGGGTCATTCAGAAAACTGGAGAGCAAGAACACTAGAAACGGGACAATTTTTAAGATCAACCCTTGCTCTAAGAGTTCATCACCTGTGAATAACTGAGAAAGGAAATTTTGGATAGGCTACATCATTAGGATGGTTTAAATCAACCAGGAATAAAGCAGGGCATTTCTGCTGGAAATAGGGACTGCCTGGCTCCATCCTGCCTGTAACACCCCACAGGTAGTGGAAGGCAGCAATTGGACTCCGCCTTTCTCTCCTCCAGGCTGCACAAACCAGCTCCCTCAGCTTCCCCTCATATGCCATCTCCTCTAGCCCCAGGAGCACCTCTTTCTGCATCTGTCCTGTAGCGGAACACCCAAACCCAGACACAGCAACTCTGATGTTCTCTTCCAAGTTGAAAGGAAAAGCTGAGGGAAGGGGTTGTTCCCCTGCAGCCTTACACGTCCTAATCATTATCTACCATTCTGCTTAGAAGATCTGGTTACAAGTCATCTCAGCAGGTGGAGAGGAGATTCAGCCTGTTCACACTGGCAAAAATGAAGGTTGAGAAAAAGCCTAACAGCTCTTTTTGAGTACAACAAGAAAATAAACACCAGGGAACAGAGAAAAACTGCTGATGCCAGCTTACAACAGACAAACAAGGAGGATAAGTTTGCTAGGAATAAACTTACACCAAAAGTAGGGAAGTATCTAGCCAACGCTGATCAAGGTTCAGGACCAGCTGCCTACAAGGGTGTTGTGATCCCTTTACTTCTTACATGTAACTACATTAGCATTGAGATAATAGGGCTATGAACAGAATTAAAAGGACGTGGTTGCTTGCAACAAGCGGTAGGAGCTGGATGGTTCAGAAGATCTCTCCTGATGCCGCGTGATAACTGGCAAGAAGAAAGCACAGGCCCATGTGCCTTATTTGCAGTTTCCCTCATATACAAAATACACCATGGCCTGAGAAACAACACGTGGCCCTAAGCACCTATCAAGCAACCACGCACCACACGTGCTGCCCAGATGTGTGTACTTCTTGCAGCAGTGGCAGCCGCCTCTCTGCACCTCCTGTGCATGGAGCACCAGTGTGATGCTGCTGCTACCAACGGGCCCTGCCAAAGCTGAATGTGCAACCGCATGAGGGGACAGAGCCTGCAAACCCACAGTGAGCAGGAGCCAACCTGCTGCTGTGATGTCCTGCGCTGCCCACAGGCAGATGTGCTGGAACTATTTGGGTGATAAGGGTTTTCAAGGCAAGGCAGTGAGCGTTTCACTGCTGCTCTTCAGAAGAGCAATGAGGGGAGCTTGAATCAAATCCAGGTAACAGAGCGAGTACCTAACACCTCCTCTGCACTGCTACTCTGCCCAGGTCCAGGACTGTAACTCGGGCGCAGGCTGGCTCCCTTCCTCATGCTCCCAGGAGAAGGAAGGATGAAAATAACAGAGGACAACCAGCTGCCTTTCCCTATTCCCTGCCACAGCCCTGGCCAGAGCCACTCTGACCTTCTCCAGATGACACATGGGGAGGGGAATTAATATATTTCGGAGAAAAGGGGTTGGAATAAAATGACCTTGAAGATCAGAGCATCCCAGTTGCTGTTCCCTGAATTTCTCTCCCCTGCTGCTGACCTAGATGCTCCCTGATCCGAGCCAGGCAGCGAAGCGGGCAGCAGCCACTCACAATGTGGTGTCTGTACTGCGGGGATGAGCCACGATGCCAGGCACGAAGGCCACGAGGGTGGAGGTGCCCAGGGCTCCTGGAAGCTCAGAAGCTATCCCAGAACCAGCCACTGCACGCAGGCCACTTCCCAGTGCTGGCAACTGTGCTGAAGTGCAAGAAGTACTTGGCTAAACATGGAAAATAAAGGGAACAGGAGAGATGTGCTTTGTTTTTAGAATTTAAGCTTGGGAGATGGGACTAAGGTTTCCTGGTTTCTGCTATCAGGAAGAAATTTCTAAGAAAAATTACTAAGTCCAGTTTGGACCAAAGCTGCGTGTAGTGCAAGAGGAGAAAACAGCCTCACCAGGGAATAAAACCAAAGAGTAGAAAGCAGCAGAAATGACCAGGAGACACCCCCCCAATGCAGTGCCCAGAGGCAGCATGCCAATAGCCCAGTCTAAGCCTTGAACTAAAGCAGCTCCCACTTGCCCACAGCCAATTCGACTCGGACCATGCATGCTCCCCAGAGCTGGGCTGGGTGTCCTGCAGGACACTCTACCACTGGGGTTTGTCAGGTACCTGCTTTGGAGAGGCCGCAATGCTACAGGAGGCGATCTTGAAGCTATTCAGAAGAGCAATCATTAACCACAGTAGTCTAGCTCCACACACCCAGGGCCCCAGCCTGGGGGAGAGCTTGTAATGATAATTTGCTGCTTCAGCAACACCTCCGGTTGGGTCAGTGCAGCCTTCGCAAAGGCTGACGCCCGGCAGTCCTGCTTGGCTGAGTACACCCTGGCATAAGACCTCCTCCCCCCCAAACCACGTTGGTTTGCTCTGCAGTAGCATCCCAACCCCTGCACCCAGTGCACTGCTACCAGGAAGCAGGAAGAGCCCTATGGCCGTTCTGCAATAAAAGCACTCGGACGCACCCAGGCACAGCAAACACTGGAGGAACAACCAGGCGCTGGCACAGGGTCAGACTCCTGTGAACCAGCTCTGCACAAGCAGCTGCCTTCCCTGCACCTGCACACCCACCCCAGGACGCTCAATCAACCCTGCCCATGCAGAAACCCTGCCCAAAAGCAGCCCCAAAACTCAAAGCAATAAACCTGCTGTGGGATTGCCTGGGTCCCCCCCAGGAGCTCCCCTCCCCAAGCCTGAGGTGGTTTCAGGGAAAGCATGAAGCAGCTCTGCTTGATCCAACAGAAGATGGAGGACAACTTATTCAGGCAAAACTAGGGGACATGTGGGTCACCACAGCTGCCTTAAGAAACCCTCTGAGCAGCTAATGAGCAGAACTGAGCACTGTGCGTAAGGAACATGGGCAGATTCAGTCCCAGGAACCATCTAAAAAGAAAAATTAAGAGCCCAGTAATGGCACAGACAACACATCTGCACAGCCAGCAGGCCCTTGCCAGACCATATAGACTTTTATGGAAACACAGAAGGTGATGGGGTCTTCTTTTTTAGAAGAAAAACATATCCCAGAAGAGCCAAGCACACCTGAACCCAACCAGAGAACTCTGCTCATCGTGTCTCAGCAGTAGTTCTCCCATTTCTGCCTCAGCAGCAGCTGCCAGTTGTGGAAAGGAAGAATTGGATGTTTGCAGGGATTTGTCACTAGTTGCTCAGCTGAATGCTTCAGAACTGTGTCACAAAACCAGGGTCCAACCCAAACCCATATATCTACATATTAATACTCTGCCCAGCAATCAGAGCCACACTGGGAAGAAATAAGGCAAGCTCTTGGGGAATATTGCGCTGTTCAGCCACCAGATTCTTGTTGCCGTAGCAAAAATAATTTATTTATTTATTTGCTAGGATTTGACCAGTAAATGAGTAATAGAGTTCCCAGGGAAGAGAAGCCAGGGTAAACATTGCCCAACAAACGTAAATCTGTGTAGTCATACAGGGCTCACTTAGAAAAGAAAAAAAGGTCTGCCTTGTTTCAGGGGATGCAGGCTGTCTGCACCCAGACCAACAATGAAAAAGCCCCCATGTACTGAGAAATTAGAAATAATTATTAGACTTTAGACTTAAGAGATAATTATTAAATATTATTAGAAATAACCGGTTTACAGAAACCAAACTGCAACATGAACAATGAAAGTCAGAAGACACCTCACCTCCAAAAGCTAAGGTGGGAAAGTCTGCAAGTCTCCACAGTTAATGAAAGAGCAAACTGCCCAGGGCTTCTCCCAAACCAGGGACATCTCTTTAAGTCTCAGAGCAAATCATGGGGTTAATCTGCAACCTCAACTCCAGAAGGAACCTCTTTAGCATGGCTTTTCTCTCCTCCACCCATTATCACAGTTGCTTCTTGGCAGATGTGGCAAAGCCAAAGTGATAACATAGAGTGTTTTACACCTTTTCAACACCTTATAATAGTAAGGAAAAAAAAGAAATGTTCTAGGCATAAAAAGAAAAAAAATGCAATCACCCTTTAACATTATTCCAGCAAGGAGAGTCAGTCAGCATATTGATCCCCATCATAGCAGCCTACAATGGGACTGAAAATGACTAAGCCCATTTCCTTTTCCCAGCAGAGCGACTGCGAACAGCCATCTCCCAAACCTATGGCTCTTGCAGGAGCCTGCAAGGGACACCACTGCCGGCCCTGCTTAGTGCACAGAGGAGCCAGATGGGATGGCAAGTCATGAAGCACAAGCTGGAGTTTATTCTGCCTCTGCTAACAGTACCTCCAGCACAGCCAAACTTGCCGCACTGCTGCTGCAGACTAGGCAAGAGGGCAGTGGCTGCAGCATGGTGACAAGAGGGACAGCAATTTTTCAGTAACGTGGTTATGCTACCCAAGTATTTCACAAGATTCAAACAGCAGGGTAGCACCAGGGATAAAGATTTACTCTTTTCAGATACTAATTACCATGTAGTCATCCTCCCTTCCCAAGTAATATAATCCTGAAGTGACAAAATTAGGGACTGCACTGACTCCCTAGGACATGCATAGGCTGTGACCGTGCTGCTGAGTGTGATTTAAAGCAGCTTTTCACACCTGGTCAATAAATGCCTCCTCCTTTCTCAGCAACTGCAGCAGGAAGGTTTCGGCTGATATCTGCAGGAAGTGAGGACAATTCAGGACGAATACAAAAGAGGTAGTGATTGATATCTCTGAGAACAAGCACTAACAAAATCAGTGTTTTGAAGAACCTTGTGCTTCTGTGCAGTCTTACACTGAGCTTTGCTACATTTGCTGGTGTACTGGTTGACTAAAGATTTGGTCAACAAGATGAAAGCAGAAGACACCACACCAGATACCTGAAAACTGCAGCAGCAGACAGCTGGGAGCGCATCGGGAAGCCTGTTGAGTCCCATAAAGCATCCCATAGCGGTTTGCAAGAAACAGTCCCCCAAGCTGGGCAGGAAAGCTCCTCAAGCACCAAAATCCATTTAGTAGGTTGGCAGAGGCTCTGCCCAAGCAGAGCTCAGGATCCGTGTGAAGAGGATGGTCTCTTAGCACAGAACAACCTCCCACCTCCACACTGCCATGGGGCGAGAGGGAAGGTCCCTGCACAAATAACTGCTTGTGAGATGGAAACAGAGGGTAGAAACAGATATTCTATGGTGGACGAAGATTCCCAAAGAGAGTACCCTGGTCTTTGCATCTGACCCAGCCTCACCAGTCTCACAGATCAGCAGATTTCATAAAAGGAGGTGGAGGAGCAGTTAATAAACTGCATACTTCTGCGGGGACCTTCATTTTTTCACTAGCAACCTGCAGTCAATGATCTAGACAACTCCCGTTTGATGCAGTTTTCTCTCTGAAACTTTTAGATAAAGGATTTTTGGGGAAATGAGCCATTTCATAGGAGTTAGCAATGAGCTTATCTACACGCCTGTACTTGTCCTGAAAACACGGTCATGAGTCAGCCCAAATTGTTGAACAACTCCAGGCATGGATCTCTTATGTGCAGCAGCCTGGAGTAGTACCCTGGGGGCTACAGTAGCATCAGCAAATTACCAAGGCATTTGCTATCATTCAAGAGAAGATAAGGAGCTTTTGTACCTCTAGAGCCTTTCCTTGACACAGGAAGAAAGGGTTTTTCCTGACAGGTACCCCTAGGAATGGAGGGGACCTGAGGCTTGGTTCCTATATCAGACTAACCCTGTACTGCTATGGCTGAAGCAGCCCAAGTATGCCCAGAAAACTGCAGATGGCACTTCAGAAATGTACTTTTCTGCCATTTGTAGAAGAGTTTTGGGCCACAGGAGTTGGCTACTCCACCATAGGCTCACTTGATCTTGCTTTTCCAAGAAGTGTTTCCTAAGAGAAACACCAAGTTTTGCCCAACTACTAACTGCATCACAGAGTTAGTTACTGACTAGAGCTAGCAGCACTAAAGATTTACAACAGCGGCATGTCAAGGAAGCACTGTGTTGCTGGCAAAGGAGAGGCTGCCTCCAGGATCACATCCCTGCTCCCAAGCCACAAGGCAAAACAAGAAAGTCTCCATTTACAAGGCAACCCACAAAGCCAGCTCTGTGTAATCAATATGCTGAAGCACATGGTAGATAGCAATGCATGGAGATTCGAAATATTAAACTCCTTGTACAAGACACTGGGAAGTTTCAAATTCCTGATGAGAAGTGATCGGGTGGGGACAGTCCCGGAGAACACTGCAGGACAGGCAGCTTTGTTAACTCTTCCCTTGACTGTGTCAGACAAGAAGAGATTCCGTTGCCAAAAACAACCACAGGGCAGTTGGAGTCCCAGTCTGACACGGTACAAAGCAACTATTCACCCAAGGATCCCTTCATTCTTTTGCACATCTGCAGACAGAGGAGCCAGAACGTTCCACAGTTTAATGAGCCATTCAAATATTACTTACTTGGCCCATAAGAATTGGACAAATCTTCCTACATATATGAAAACAAATCTCATATAAATACACAAAGAGAGCAGGCATAAACAGGATACAATTAGTGTCAAGACTTTGCATCTTTGTAAACAATGCACAAAACTCCCAAACAGCAGAGGATTCCGATTTACGGGCAACTCTGAGCATACAATTTGTGGCTACAATGTGGTGCAGCGCTGGGAGATGCCACCCACAAACATTTCTGTGCAACCAAGACTGACCAGAGCAATCCAAACAAATACTCTGGTGCAAGTGAACAGTCTCCAGCTGGAGTGGGACAGATGGAGCATCATTTCCCAGGAAATATGGGGAGGTTGGGAACTGAATTACTTCCCACCCTCGCAAGGAGCTCGTTCTAGACTTCAGGACCAAAAGGCTTCAGTGATGTGAACAGTATTACCTGCACAACAGAGTCTCTGTTGCCCTCTTTCTGTACTACTAACATGCAAAAGATACTTCCTCGAAGAGAAGTGACTAAGTGCAGTAAGTTCACCAGGAGGCTCACGGATATGCCTTCAGACCTGCATTTTCACTAGCTGCAAGCTATACAATTTCCCTAAGCATGCAAGTGTTTTGCTGTCACAATGTCTGAGATATTTTCTTCAAATGCCTACAACAAAACAGCAGCCCCGTCCTGCCAAGTTCCCAAGATCATCCAAAGGGCACTTCTCAGAAAACATCAGCGCCAAGTTCCTTCAGTCCAGATTTTCCCAGGATGTTTGCAAAGTTTGTGTGATACAGATGCTTCACGTGACTCTGGCTACACAAACTGTCCAAACAGTGATTATCGCTACAGCTTCACGGCATACCCATGCTCCACTGCAGCCACTGGGGAGATTCTGGGTTTGTAAATAAGGTTTTTAATTGCCCAGGTTTCATTCAGGAGGGGAGCGAGCACAACCTCAGAGGTGAAGGAGATGCTGTTGCGGCAGCTCTTACCGACATCTCCTTTACTGCCACTGAACCTGGAAACCAAACATTTTAATTTTTCCTACCGTTTCCCATGTATAACACAGACAAGCAGGACTTCTGCCCTAGCCAGCCTGAGTGTGTACTTCCTCAGCTCTTCTCAGGAACACTGTGACCATGTACTGGAAAAGCAGAGTGGGAAGGAAAACCCAAACCCAAGACCAGCTGAACACTTGAGATGGAGGGAAACTATAAACCATCTCCAATCTGGTCCACAGATTAACGAAACTGATTAAAACAACATTAACTGTAATCCCTGTGATCAGAATTCAGAGCACAAAGCACTCCAAATCTCTCAAGATGTGGGGCGGGCTGAGCCCTGGGCATGTCCTAACCAGCTTCAAAGGCAGGCTCGTCTCTTACTTGCGTAAGAGTTTCTATTTTAGCTCTGTTCTGTTCCCCATGCTGCTAACAGAGGACTCTGCAAGCAGGGGACTGGAGGAAGAAAACTGGGTGGAATTCGGGAGCAGCTCAGACTGTCACTGCAGCACAAGGCGAAGCATGGGAATGGGGAGGCCATGTAGAATCTCAGTCACAGAAAATTTCCCATTACAGAGATGAGATAAATATCATTCATCTGCTCTGCCAGGGGTTTAGTACAACAAAGTACCAGGACTTCAAGGAGCTGGCAGGCAGTGGGGAAACAAAAAACAACCTACTTCCCTACCAATAGCCTCAGGTGCAGCTTGTAAGGTGGTTTAAAAGCTATAACCACCACAAGATCCTGACTTCTAGAGTCTTCAGCCACCAACACCATAAGCTAAAAATCAGCATAGTTAGAAAAGGGCAGGTAAATTACACTGTCTGGCTGAAATAGCCTGCTCACATCTGACAGCTAGTGGAAATCACCTCTGCAGGGGAGGGACCACACCTGATCATCCAAGACATGTACTTTCTGAGCAGGACTTATCACTGCTGACCTCATCTACCAAAAATTCAATACATCCATGTCAGATATGTACTAGAGCCCCTCCTTAAAGATGGCAGATGCATTTGCCCCAGCAGAGCACAGTCACAAGACAGAAAATAGAACAGGAACATGCAGCTCTCTGAGAGCTAAATAACACAAATCTTTGTCCCGACCCCTCTAAAACACACAGATGAGGGAATCTAAGTAATTTTTGCAGAGACATTTTTTTCTTCTACCACCAGGTTAATTTACTTCTGTTATACATTGCAAAAAAATACTTCAGGCAGTCACTGATATTTAGATTCCACACTGTACAGACTTGCTCCAAACAGGTCTGGGCAATAGTTGGAAGTGTTCATCCCTGCCAACATCTCGAGCCTACACCTGGTTCTCACAGGAGACCATCTCCAGCAGAACTGAACAGATGGAAAACTACAGAGCAAGAAGTTCTGCAGGTTAGACCAACAAAACTGCTACCCAATCCTGCCCATGATGAGGGATGTTGAGAATAATTTTTAATAGGCATTTAAGTGGGCATTTGGAAGCCATATTCAGGCATCATGAAGCTCAAAACATTAGAAAATGGGCCATGCTACAGTCCACATAAGCCGGTCCTTTTTGAAGTTCAGCTGAACATCTTTGAAGACAATTTTGCAAAGAAGCAGGAAAGCATTACACTCCAACTGTTTGGATCCCACCAACTTTGTTCTTGTAAGCCTTGTTCACACAGAGCTGCAGCTCACCTTCCAGCACTCAGCAAACTGCCAACCGTGACAAGCAAAAAAACATTAAAACCATCAACAATCTGACATCTGTTGGCTCTCAAGTCCTGTTATTTACAGGACTTTGGGTGGCCTGGCCAGAAGTCAACTTTCCTGCAAGATCCCCAAGGGGACAAACGTACTGTGACTTGGGATGAACTGCAAGGATGACAAGACATAAAGAAGGAGCACAGTTGGGGCAAATTCTGTACACACACATCCTTCATGGCAGAGTCCAGCCTCCAGCAAGATGAGAACATGAAGCCTAAAGACATACAACTACTCCTCAGGACCCCAGCTGGCTCTGCAGTTTGCAGTCCTTACCAATCACTTGCTCCAACATGCCAGTCACATGTTTTACAGAAACCTAGATTTCTATCTTGCTGACAACTTTATTGTACATTGCTCTGGCAGGTAACCAAACCAAGACTGATTCTTGTCAGCCCAGCTGAGCTAAATTTTATCCTCCGAGATCCTAAAGATCCACGTCATGCAGCAAAGCCTTCCCTTCCTCCTGGGGCTGCTATCAGGCTGAAGCGTCTTTACTCCTTCTGTAATAACAGAGTACGAAGATGAGCACTGAACAGAGGTCACCAACAGCACTCTGCATCCTCTCCCCAACTCTGTTAGAATAAAGGTCAGTAGGGCTCCTTCCACTCCTGCGCACATATCCCATCCTCACCGTCAGAGCTGACAGCTCAGCCAGCCTCTTCCAGCAGCTGCCCAGCACCCCGCTTGAAACCCAGCACATCCGTTCCAAGCTGCAAGCGTTCACTTTGTTTTCAAACTGAAGTCACACCCCCACTGCTTTATCTGAACTAACTGTGATACCGCTTGCAGAGGCCTCAAAAGAGTCACAGAGTAGATGAACAGTTCTGAAGGGCATCTCAACACCTGGAGGAGGACAAGAGCTCAAACTCCCTGCCCACACAGGCAGCCCAGTCCCTGGGACAAGCATGGCTGGGGCTCTGCCCTCCACCTGCAGACCTTGATCGTGTCCCATCGCACAAAACCCCACGTTCACCTTCACAGCCTTGGGTGAACGACAACTGTCCCACTGCAGCAGCTCTAGTTGTACAAGAGACCTGGGAACCCATTTTTTTATTCTGACACAGGAACAGCATTTGTTTCTCCCCTTCATCAGCTCAAGATCCAGCTCCAACCCCAAAACAAACAGCTGCTTCACATACTTGAAGCATCTGGAAGGAGCAATAAAGCTATTTTTCCTGAAAGGCCTTGAACACCATCAGCGTCCTTCAGGCCACAGCCAAGTCGCAGGTCCTGCAGCTGCTGTCAGCAGCTGTGCAGCCAAGAGCAGGGGGTTGGAGCTCCCTCTGCATAGCCCAGAGCAGTGCTGCAACCCACTCCCACCCTGTCGCAGCAACCCTCTCACTCCAAAAAGCCACTGAGGACTTGGACTGAGTCAGCTCCATTTTGCTGGCATCCCTACCGTAATCCAGCAATCAGCAGCCAGACAAGGGGACCGAAAAGGGAGGCCAAATTTCCGCATTTGAAGTACAATTTGCATCTCACAGAAAAATCCGTCTAACTGCCTCTCTCCCTCCTAATACATCATTAGCCCTGACTGTAAGCACAGACACACTCCCGATCCGCAGGAACGGAACACAGCATTTCCAGGCTGTTTATGCTGCAGTTCATCTTGCCCAGATTCCTGCTGGGCATCAGGAAGTAGATGAAGGTTTCCAAGTCATCAAAGTTTCATTAAACACCACTTTCTTGAGCCTGGAGCATACTTATAGACCTTTCAGCAAATCCAAGGCAAGGTTTGGAAAGGAAAATACTCAGCAGGAGTTGGGCTCATGCAGCAAGTCTGCCTGGAGAGAATCACCCCAAAAGACCAAGGTAGCTGCTCACTGAAACCAGCAACAGGTTTGATTTTGATACCCCCCCAGAAGAGAAAGGGACATTGGTTTTACCAAAGAACTGCAGCTTCCAGCTCACAGGAAATGTCTGCTTCTGCCCAATTCAGGCCAAAATCAAGTTTCTGAAAACCCCGACGTATCCAGAAATCAGAACCCTTGGCTTTGGCTGGTTGCCTTGGCAACACACAGCGATCTCTTGGCAAGAAACCAAGAAATGTGTCCTAATGCTAGCTCCTTCCTTTTCAGGCATCAACACTCAGCCTTATTACCCAGAGCAAAAGCTGCAAACATCCTCTAGGTTAAGAGTAAACAGAATGCTTTCCATTTGCTTCAGCATCTTCTAAACTCTGGCTATGAAGTCAGACTCCATGCTTACCAACCCTAGCAGGAAGGGAACTGAAAGAAAACCTGGTGTTTCTCCCACTACATTGCCACATTTCATTTTACCCAGAAACTTGTGTGTCTACTACTTGTCCTTAAGCTGGATCTTATTTTCTGAAGGGTCCCTGTTTTTTTCAGCCTCCTGAGCTCTGCAATGTAACAAGCAGTTCCTCCTTTGCCCCCTCTCTTCTCAGAAATGAGATCTTTGTGCAAGTTCTTATGCAGGACATCCCCCACGTAAAATTCTTTGCGAATGCCATTACAGTTGTATATGCATCTTGCAGCATTTAGCACACTTCATCTCCAGAGTGCCTGCAGTGGGATCGTTAATGCTATTAAGCTGATAAGAACATAGGCGGAGAAGCTATGTGACCTGCCCAATGTCACACCAATCCAACACTGAACAAACAAAACAGTTGTTAACCAATTTCAAAAACTCATATGATATGATATTTTAGGTTGGGAAAGGACCTCCAGAGGTCTCTAGACCAAACTCCTGCTCCAAGCAGGTCTGACCTGATCAGTTGCTCAAGGCTCCCCCCAGGCAAGTTTCAAACTGCTCCAAGGATGGAGATGCCACTGCTTCTCTGGGTTCCTGTTCCAGTGTTTGACCAACTTTAAACAATTCAGTCACTGCATTAGCCTTGTCCTCATCTCCCTCCCTCCTTTTTGCACAGTTACAGACAGCTTCCACTGCACACCATTTAATTGGTTTTGCTCACTTGAGGCTTTCTTCTTTTACCAGCACGGCTGCTGCCCCTAGAGCACAATACTGCATGGAGAAATCTGCTCCTCTGGCTTCATGAGAAGCCAGGCTTATCTAAGGGTGTCTGTCCTGCAAGGTTTCCTCTGTATTTTCTGCTCCATCCTAAGAGTACCCATAACTGTTGGCTTGATATTTTCACCATTTATACCACACACCTGATTTGGTGTAAATCCAGTTAATACCCCAAACTGAACTGAGCAGAGCCAAGAAAACAGCTGGAATGAGTGCGAGCCAGCAGATATTTAAGCAGCAGAACAATTCCAATCTGACCAAGCATTTCTCTGCAAGAGAACAAGGAAAGACTGCAGGAGCACCGAGCAAGAGTCAACACTCCTACTTATTCGCTTATTCTGGATCTCATTGCCCTCATGCTCCAGATCTGCTACCCGCATTAGTCACAATCAAATTAATACAGACTGTGTGCTCTTTTGAAAGACTTTAACAATGTTAAGCCACGAGAAACAGCACTCTCTGCCTCCCTTCTAAATGAGATGCACCCTAGTCAAAGGATTTCCTCAAATTATAATGCTCAGTGCCTCAGGCACCCACATGAATTCAGTCCATCAAATATTTAGTCGAATTTAGGTAACGGAATGTCAAACAACTTCCTGTATGGAAAAACATGTCACATCGCAGACCTAGAAATCGGGATTTGTCACCTTGGTGTGCTGCTTTTAGAGCTGAACAATTCATGCCTACTCCTTTGGTGCAGCAAAATAACACGCTCTTTCAGCATGACTGTGTCTTTACCACATCCAGATGCATTTCACCAAGCTGTACAATGGTTAATTCTCAATTTAAGGCTCACAAGGATCCAAGTTAGATCCCAAGCAGTGAGAAAACCTGTCATTTGCTCCAAAGAGACTTGGAGCATGGAGCAATCAACATCTCGCAGATCTTAAGAGACATAGCTACACATCCAGAAGGAACAGCCAGGTGGTATAATCCTATCAAGGGGACTTAAGCTGTTGCTGATCTCTTTCTGCCTAATAGAGACCTAATTCTTGAGCCTCTATCAATAGATCACTAATGCAGGGAAGACAGCAATGCCACACTGCCCACTGTACTGTCACAAGCTGGGCAGTGACCCCGGGGAGCTCAACATGTCCAACACCCGCCAGACACAGCAAGCAGAGCTAGAAAGGGGGCAAGTCCACAGTCGTTCAAACCACATGACTCGCCTCAATTTTCTAAATACCTGAAATATTTTACTTTTCCGTTATCAGTCCAAGAAGTGACTGTGGGAGAGGCCCTGCAGTTATCACAGGTCATATCCCACCCCCATCTACTTGGTGGAACAGCACCTAACGCCCCCTCCCTGAGGGCAAGCCTCTGGCTCTCAAAAGGACCAGAAAAACACTGCCTATCTTCCCAGCTGGTGTTTCATGGAAAGACAAGTCAGAAGTAGAACCAAGCTACTTTCAGCCTGGCTGTTCAGTGCAGAGGCACCCCAGGCAGTTACCTTCTTGCGGCGGGAGCCTGACTTGCTCATGCAGGACCTCTCCAGGGACAGGTACCCCCCAATCACTTCAATCTCGTTCACCATTGGGTAGCGCTTTTTATGGGACATCCCCACTTGAGGCCCCTCAGTGTTCTCCAGGGCTTTGCCTTTTCCTTTGCTCTCCTCCTCCTCCTCCTCTTCCTCCTGCTGCGGCCTTCTGCTGGCATCAGTGAGAGTCTGCAGCCCTGAGACAACAGGCTTCCTTTTGGGCACGACAGTGAAGGTGCTGCCTCCCCTCTGGTGGGGGGCAGAGTGGGGTCTGTAGAGGGGCACGGAGGAAAACTCCATCTCCAAGTCCGGGCCAGCTCCTCCCAGCTGATCCACCAAGTTCCCCGTCCTTGCAGCCAAGCTGGCACTGGGAGAAAGCTCCCCGCTGTCCGGCTCCACAATGTCATCGATGTAAGTCACAGGTACCAACGGATCCAGAGGCGCTGGTGAGGAAGCAACAGGCTCTTCCTGCTCCAGGGCGGAAGCCCTCGGGGGCTCCTTCAGTGCCTTTTCCTCCGGGGACGATGGTGGCCCTGGCCTGGCGCTCTGAGCTGGGGAAAGAGCCGGGCTGCTGTCCCGCCGGGGCACAAAGAGGAAGGAATTGCGGGAATTCAGGCGTAGCTTGGCCAAGGCCTGGGCCTGCAGGTCATGGGCTGGGATGGCAGCCAAGTCAGGCTTGGGGGCCGGGTGGATTTCGAAGGAGCCCCCGGCTCGGGGGGTAGAGGCAGAGAGCGGCTGGGTGGAGCTGGTGGCACTGGGGGCCAGACTGGCACTGGGCGGGGGCGACACAGCCGCTTCGGCCTCCTCCGGCTTTGGCCTCCTGGTGTTGGCTCTGGCATGGGAAACGCTGGTGGATGGCACTGGTGGCCCCTTGGGCAGCACAGGCCGGCCGGCGGGGACAGCGCCGGCCTCAGGGACACGGCTGCCGGGGGGCAGTCCCCGGGGGGTGACGGTGAAGGAGTTGGAGCCGATTTTGTGGAGAAAGCAGTTGGCCTGGGGGGCTGCTGCGGCCTTGGGGGCGGCTGGGACCGCCTGGGGGGCTGCGGCCCGCGGGGGAGCCGGGGCTGCGGGTTGGGGGGTGCCAGCCC